>JAIQCU010001904.1:0-15876 GCA_022114935.1 Leptestheria dahalacensis
TGCTTGATCGACTAAAGAGAGCTTCCAGATTGATAATCAAAACTATACCGAACGACTTCAGTCGGATGAATGGGCTCTCCATTAATGAAAACAGGTTCGTCGTCTTCGAGGGTTCCTCTTCGGCGGCGTTTAGAACTGCAGAAGGCGCCAATGGCGTTCAAGCAGTACCCTGTTGATGTGGTTGTGCTCGTGTAAGTGGTTGTCCCAACCAGGAGAGAGGTCACCGTTGAAGCAGGGAACAGATTGAATCCGGGCAGGAAAAATTTCTGCTGAGGCTTTTGCAAAAGGTAGTTCAACAGCATCGAGTTGGTCAAATCGTCTGAGGGATACTATCATTTGAAAGAATTGACATTATATTCACGTTAATTATACATGAATTCATTATCGATATAGAAATTAATGATGAAATTCAGTTAATATTCACCTTCTGAGAGTTTCTACTCTCGTATTCGAGTAACCCTGAAGGGTCTTCTTGTTCAGCGTACAGGTGCGATCCATCACTGAGTTTCGCAATGAGCTGCAAACCGTTGTCTTCAGGTTGAGCATCGAAAACATTTAAATCTCCAGGTCGTTCCGCTAAAACGTAATTAGTTAGCAGCAGAATAATAAGAAGCATTCTCATTTCTGTAGAATGTTAACAAAACGATGATCTTTCTCGAAGAACGACAGAACGTTCAATGGAGCGTTTCTTTCGTGCACCGAGATCCTATTTATACCAAAGAGGCGGCCGTTTAGCGTTATTCGTTTTACCGGGCTTTTAGAGGAAATGTCTATTCCGAAATTCAAATATAGACGCAGAAGATTAAATACTTGCACAAGAGGAAGGTCATTACCGACATTGTTTGACAGTTTACCCGGCGTTCGACTGAGTTTCCCGCGTCCATATGTGTAGTGTATGGTGTGTAAGTATTGACTTTGCTAAATACCAAGTTCAAGGGCTGGAATGAAGTATATGTGTACAGAGCGCTTTCAGTGTTAAATGTTCAAGTTATCCCTATGACTCAAGCGGTCAAGTGCCTCGTAAAAAACAACTGGAAAAAAGGTAGATATATAGATAGATAGACAGACAGATAAAGACCGGTAAGTAGAAAGATAGATAAGTAGATAGAATAGATATATCGGATAGATAGACTGATGGATAGATAGACACATAGACAAACAGACAGACAGGTATAGACGGACAGATAGACAGATAGATAGACAGATGGATACGTAGATAGATACATAGATAGATAGATGGATAGATAGGGAGATAGATAGTAAGATAGATAGATAAACAGATAGATAGATAGACATATAGATAGATAGGCAGATAGATAGATAGTTAGACAAATAAATAGTATAGATAGATAGAAAGATATATAGAAAGATAGATAGAAAGATAGATAGAAACATAGATAGAAAGATAGAAGGATAGATGGATGGATAAATAATACATACGCAGATAGACAGACAGACAGACTCACAGACAGACAGACAGATATTGTTCAGAATCGACTAGTATATATCTATAATATTCTGCAGTTAAGAAATAAATTCATATCATATCAAACTTAACTCAGTACTGAATATAACCGAAAGCGCTACTAACCAACTGAAGACACAAGTGAAAATATACAATAGAAACATAAATAATTAAAGACTTAGAAATATTATGGCCAACGTGAAACCTGGTTTCGTTTCCAACGAGCCGTGGGTAACTCGGAACATTTTTTGAAATAAGATTTTTAAGGTCAGTTTAATGAAACTTGGTGAAGTATGCAATAATCGCATAAATGGTGGGATATTGCGTCTTCTTTCAAGGGTCTCATGTGGCTCGTAACCAAGACCCGTTTATATGTTAATGCCTGGGAGAGCGTAATCCTCACGTGGCATTGCGTGCTATATATTTTCGCCTCGTTTTTTTCCATTACCTAGCGTTGGACCAGCGCAACCGTAATTAAGTAAACAACAAGATTTATAACTTGCGTAAAGCGGTCACTTGGGCAATTTGTTTATTCGAAAAGTTATGTCCTTGCACCGATGAAACTTTAAAGCTTTGGCAAAATTGTAAAGTACGTCGAACAGAGCTTTTGAATTATTGATTTACTGTTATAAACATGGTTATACACCGTTCCGATTAATACGTGATCATACTTAATCTTGCTTAATTAATAATGGGAATATTAATTATGGGTACTGATTGCAAAATTCATGTAATACAATCTGTAAAAGATGAAGAGCCAACAGCTAGCACGTATGTTTATTAAATTAAATCGATTAAAATTTGATAGTTTCAGGGGATTCCATTGGGTGACATCCATCGGTAGTTTCGAAAGTATCGATATTTAACTGCTGTTCCAACTGTTTAAATATTATTTTGACACGGCATGATTTATTAATCATTAACGAAATAATCAAATATGAAACTTGGCAACTATCTGAATAGTTTATTTTACTAAATTTGTAATCTATTCCCGGAATCGAAGTAATTTCTAGACCTGGCAACGTCGCATCCTGTCGGATTACAAAACACCAGAGTGTAAACAAAAAAAGCAGCAGACGACTAGCATTCTACTTCTGTTCATTCCTTGTTTATTCGTTATTTCCGCCTGATAATTCAAAATATTGACATTTCTAAGAGATATTTCAGGGTAATGGCCAACGATAGCGCTGAAATAAAAGTAGCAGGTTCAATCCTGCGCAGAGCCGTAGAGCTCGACTCGAAACAGCGCTTCACAGAGGCCCTGGTCTGCTATCAAGAAGGTCTACAACTGCTGCTTGAAGCTATGCGATCCAAAGGTGACCCAAACTCTTATAAACCCGGTTCATCGAAATAAAAACTTGATGTGAGGTAAATTATAGAACAAGATGAAGCTAAGAAACTTCAGCTGCGGGAACGCTGCAACGACTACATGAATCGGGCCGAGCAGATCAAGAAGCATGTCGAGAAGGAGAAGAAAGCGGGACGGTACCACGAGCAGATTACCGTCACGGATGGTTCGATGGGCCATAGCTACCAGAAGGTTTTCGGGAGGTTTCTCGACGAAAGCGTCACTTTGGTTGAAGTCGAGGATCCGTACATCAGGAGCATTCATCAGGTTGAGACAACTTCCCTGTTTTGGATTTTAGATCTGCTTTTATTGTTTGTCGGATATTAATTAGGTTTATAACTTTCTGCGGCTCTGCGAGCTTCTGGTCAAAAACTGCCCTAACTTGAAGAAGATTTCGCTGTTAACGGGGAGAGACAAACCACCCGCGGCCGCTCAGCAGGAGTCGTGGATTGGGGACGTTGGGACGAGCCTGAAGAAACACAATGTCAACTTGACGGTCGACTACTCGGACACGTTACATGACCGAGAAGTCAGGTACGGTCAGCTTAACATTTGCTCGAGCTGCATAACGTTCATCATGAATGAATACTGTATGTTTTATTAGCTTTACTGTGATTATGAATAGCTGTGTGATTAAAGTCATGGTACCCTATCACTTGTCTATTCTTTGGACATTCTTTTGATTGTGATCTCTTTCAACTTATTTTAGCTACAGAAGTTATCTGTCTATCTATCTATGCATCTATCTATCTATCTGTCTATCTATTTATCTATGTATCTATGTATCTGCCTATCTATCTGACTGTATATATATTTATGTATCTGTGTATCTATCTATGTTATAAGTAAATATTAATATGATAAATACTACAATACATATTTAACATTTACTTTCATTTAATATTATATCAGATTAATTTGTATTCTGTGTAATATAAATATATCAAAGCTTCAAGCTATAAATGAATTAAATTAGATGAAATGTCATTTTGCTTATGTACACATTTATAAAATTAAATTATAATTCAGTTTATTTTTTAAATCTATCTCAGGTTAGACAATGGCTGGGTCATCAAGATCGGCCGGGGCCTGGACTATTTCAAGCCACCCGCCGGTAAATTCTCCCTGGGTTTCTGTGATATGGATCTTCGCCAGTGCCACTCGACTACTGTTGACATTTTCCATACCAGCCATGTACGTTTCGTTCACGGATGACGGACAGGGAAACGTTTCCTGGTGTGCCGCTTTTGCGCCGTCATGTGAAACAACACACGGGTTGAGCACTTTTTGCCGGCATTGTAAATATTGACTGTCAATTTGACTTTCCGGTTTTCTAAGTATACTACGTATTCTGAAAAGATTGATTTACGTGGTATTTCTTTTACAATTATAACCCAAGGGTAACGCCAATGAAACTAAATACTCCAATAAATTATAATTCATATTTTATAATATTATACCTTATTTAAGGACTTGGATTTATACGTAATTATTTAATTTTCACGCGGAATTTATGATATAAATGTCGTTTTTTGGAAGCGTAACTGTGTAATTAGATTCTTAATTAGAAAATAACAAAACGATTTTTCTTATAGAAATAGATATTAAAGTTTTGTTTCCTTTAAAATTGCGCTTTTTTAGTATAAAGGGTAAACAGTACTTGTGCTTTACAACCAGCACTGTCGTCCTTATTGCAGGAGGCAACGTGCTCTTTTCGCAGGTGAAATATAGCTTCAGAATTGCCACTCTTTGTAGGATATAAAAAAAAGCTGTAATATCCAAGGGGAAAGGACGGGCATAAGGAGAGATCTTGTTAAGCGCCCTGAATTTTATATTGGTTCCAAATGGGCTAAACGTTTTAGGCCCTGGAAACTGCGTCATCTTAAACCCGGTTAATACTGTTAAAATAATTTATTTACGAGTGAGATGCTTACATTTATACTGAAAGCAAACATGGAACCAAATGATTTATATAGATAGGTACATAGGTTAATTAGATGGACAGACATGTAGATACATAGATAGAGAAATAAATTATTGATTATACACTTTACATTTAATTTTTATCAACTTTATATTAGGGATTATAATATTTAATTTAAATATTATCAATGAACAGCGCCTAGGCGTTAAAAAATTAATTAACACACAATCTGTATCCAAATTAGAATTCTCAAAGCTTTTACTATTTCTTTATTCAGTTGTTTCATGCAACTTACACGTATTATTACCATATTAAACTTTTTTTTAATTATATCACTTATTTAGTCGAGTAAGGCAATATAAAAAACATTATTGAAATGTGTACAAAGGGAAACTAAATTCTTGTTATTAAATGATCAAGGCAATCGTTTATTAGGCGTCACTAGAAAAAATATCCTCAACGCAAACACGGCACTTTATCCTTCCATAACCCTGCAAGGCCGCCATTCACTGGACCTTCAACTTACCCATATCTTTTACAGTTTTACTGGAAATCCACATGAAGGGGTAAAAGACGTCAAATGGAAAACAAATCACGTTCCAGCATTACATTTTACCCCCATTAGGCGGCTGCACTTGCCGGGACGCCTTTTGCTGCTCTAAAAGTCGTTCAAGTGCCGAGGGACCGGAATCCTTCCAAAGGGACTGCATCGCCGACAGCGGTGGTTGACCACCCGGCAGGGCGGGACTCAAACCCCGGAGAACCGGTGAAGAGCCGAAGAGGTTAAACGACGGGAAAGGCGACGTTGCAGCGGCGAGAGGCGCCGCAAAGCTCGGTCCCCACGGAGTAGACGTCGGTAGGGTCGGTCGAGGATCCCATAACCCTGGCGGAGGCTGTAGCGGTGGTGGAGGTCTCGTAATATCGACCAGTGGTGGAGGCACGCTGCACACGCTGGTCCCAAACCCCGAAAATAGACCGAGACTCTGCAGGATGTTGTCCTTTTCGCGCTGCTCCGTGCGAAGACGTTCCAACCGAGGTGGCAGGACCGATCGCTGGTATCCACCGGGTTTGTTGCTGGGCAGCTCGGCGGCCGCGATAACTGGAATTGCCGGCGGTTCTGGCGACTGAAACGATACCTGACGACTCGCGTCCGGCGTTTCTACCGGAACGGTAGATACTGCCGTGTCCTTTTTGTCTTCGGTCGTCCGTCGCATGATCGAAGTCAGGGCTACATTTCGCGGTTTTCTCGTCAAAATAGTTTTGGTTTCGGCCTCGTTTCTGATCTTTAAGATGCCCTTCATGGTGTCGGCAGCGTCACCGGCATTCAACGTATTGAAATCCTCGCTAACGTCATTACTTTTCACAGCTTCAAATTCAAATTTGCCGCTCGTTTCTGTTTGAATCAGTAGACGAACTCCGTCTTTTTCTTGGGTTGAAAGCCAATCGGCATGTTTTAGTAAACGCGTTACCCTGAAGAAATGACTGTTGGTTTTAAATTCACCGGTTTGCGCCCTGTCAAACTTGCAGGTCAACTTTCTCAAAGGACCAAATTCCCGAAGTTCCAGGTCCTCGTCAAGTGGCTGAGTCTCCTGGTCGTGTAAATCGGCACCGGCTTCGGCTAACAAAGTTTGTAGTTCGTTCATAAACTTGGCGACGGCTGGCCAAAGTTGACCGCGGTTGAACGGCGGCTGGAACAAGACGTCGTTGTTGATAGAGAGCCAATCGAAAATGACTTTGACAGCTGGCAGAGGTGCGAAATTCCATTTGGAGGTCGGCACCATGTACGAGGAAGAAGCAAAGCTGCTGAGCAGCGTGTAAACGACCTGAAGGGAAAGCTCTCGACTCGAATTCATCTGTTCAAAATCTGAATTGTTGTCTTTTGATGTCTGCAACCGCTGGTCCACGACGTACAGAGTTACGGAGACCATTTTTAGCAGCTGGTTACCGGTGAGTTTCTCCGTAGCCAAAAGTGGTCCCATAGCAGCGTGAAGCGAACGCAAGAGGATTCCGGCTTTTTTCAAGTCGATTTGAAGGTGCAAGTGACCGTGCAGCTTCAGAAAGAGCAGCACCAGATCGGAACTTGTCGGTCGGGATTTCTTCTCGATACCCGCGTCACCTGCAATGGAAAAAAAATCAAACATTCCATAATAATGTTAATTAAAATTGCTAAGAATGATCTTATTTAAATTTAAGTATGATTGATAAACTTCAAGAAATTGTACTTGACACGTATTTAGTGAATAGTTTCTGCAGATTGGCCGCTGCCGGTGGGAACGGATGACGAACGGCCAGGCTTCGGACATAATAGTAGATAGCAGATAGTTTGTCTCCACGGGCAGCTTCGAGAAGAGCCAACTGATTGTAAGGTTGACCACTGGACGGGCTTTGACGTAACGAGTGCCAGTAGTAGTTTTCAGCTTCACGGCTCAGGTTCCTGTAGCGCATCAGGTCGCCGAGGTGCAGGTAGCAGTACTGCAAGAAATAGCTGCACGATGCCTGGTTCGGGATTGAGCCGTTCTCCTTGCCGCGACTTAAAGGACCCGCTTTCATCAGCAGAGAGAATTCCTGTACCAGGTCGAGGAAGAATCCCGTGGAACTCTCGAGAAACCACTGAAGAGCTTGCTGCATATCCATGCTGTTTCCCTGAAATTTGAATTTGAATAATATGTGGATAAATACATTAAAACCTGGCTAAATTGAAATATAAAACAACCTCTGAGTCTTTCATTCCTGACTGCAAGTCATTAATGCAGTTCTTGAAGCAGAGGTTCCAGAGATCCTGCTCTACTTTGTGGTCGAGAGCGTAATCCAGATCTTTGAGGAGAATCTCCCTGCACGCGGCTCTCAGCTCGAACAGCTTTTCCAGGTTCCCAGGGTACAGCTGGTTTTCCCCACTCATGTCGTTTTTGAGGTCATCTACCATCCTGCGACAGAAAAGATTACGCAGACATGCGATGCAGTCTAGTTTGCTTATTGAAAAGTTTAGCGAATTAATTATTTTTATTATTTGTAAAAAGGATAAACTGATTTATTTTTACCTGAATAGTTCGGATACAGATTTTGACTCGCCTCCCATTTCTGGCTCTTTTTGTGTGTGTTGGTAATTCTACCCAATTAAGAAAAAATTATATTAAATTAGCCATGGTACTTCTTCTGTTGTAGATTTTCCTTTTTATTATATTTATTTCTTAATTATATAATGTTTTTACCTTAAAATAAAATGAAATAAGCTCACAGGGTAAATCTATTTGTTTACGTTTTACATGTCGAACTTGCTTTGATATTCGTCTGCTATGGATTCAACTTACTTGTGGCTCTAGGTTTACTGAAAGAATATTTGTAACGTAAAATATTATTTATTTTAATTGAATTAATTTCAAAGGATTTTTAAAGTTAGAGATATCTGTTATTACTGTTACAAAAGCTATTGTCTTTCGAAGGGTTGGTATATGGTTTGGGGTTTGCTGTTTAGGGCTTCCCTCGATTCGCCGCTTTAAAACATTCTTACCCGTTGCTGGTTTGCCGTTCGAGAATTATCACTCCAATTTCCAGTGGTCATTTGCTGATACTCAAACCTGAACTGATTGATTAAAGCCGAGAAAATTGATTAGTTAAAATGCCACGTGATATAAATGAGGTATTCTTGAAAGCTAAAGAAATAGTTCCTTCCTCTGTCAGGGTAACACTCGTACATATACCGACATGAGTGTTTTATTATTGTTATTGTTTTTCATATTTCGTAATACCCTAATATCATGCAACTTACCAACCCTGATAGTTACCCTAGCCTTGTATGTTGTGTAACATTAGATTAGCCAACGTTCTTACTAATCTGTGCTTAAATGGAAAAAACATCGTAGTGTTTAAGTCAACAGTACAAAACAAGATGACAATGATCAGTTTTTTTTGCACATTTGCAGTCTTACTCTTTTGATTCATTTCAGATCCGAGCTGACATTGAAGAGCTGAAGCAGCTGCTGGCCACGGCACAGCGACCACATGTCAAGAATGCCCTGACGCTCGAGATACGCAAGCTCGAGTCGGAAGTCAGTCTGAGCCTGGACACGGAAAATCCGTCCAAACAGGCAAAAGACGTTGAACCAAAGAAAGTTCAGAGTTCCCGCACCTACGACGTCAAATTGACCACTTATGGTACATTACTTCCGGTTTTAACTTTTTTTGGATAATATAAACCATTTAACCTTTTTATTGTTTTTCGTTTCCAAATAGCATGGGACCAGTCAGAGAAGTTTGTGAAGCTCTTTATCACTTTACCGAAAGTGCAGACGCTGTCTTCAGGAAACGTGTCGTGCAGTTTCTCGCAGACGTAATGTGATTAGAAATTTTGGATTTTTACAAATGTGGACAGTCAATTATCCAGTCATTATATATTTTGCTTGATATTACGACTAGACTTAATACGTAACACTGATATATTAAAGAGTATCAATTACAGTCATTGAGGTCACAAAAGTATACGGAAGTGCCATGACTAAAAAATTATTAAACAAATTACCTTTCAGAAATGACGTTTTTACCTAAGCTGCAGCGTATTGTATATTTGCCGCCTCTTAATTAGCACGTTATATGGAATTTTGACAAATTAATTTCGTTACACATATTATTGCAATCTATTCGTGATGTTATCTGTATATATAAATAGTTATAGAAGTCGTTGTGCTATAACCCTGAATTAACTCCAATTACAAAATCAACAGCTCAGTTCAGCTCGAAGTTAAGGAACTCGAGGGCAAAAACTACACTTTTGCCATCAAACACCTTTACGACGATGTGGAACCTTCCAAAAGCCACTGGAAAGTGAAAACAGGTTTCCCTTTGAACAACAGTCTCCAAGTTTTAACAAGTTGTTTAACTTTAAATTGATTTTTTTTCCAGATATGGTGGTTATTTTCCTTGCAAAAGGGAAGTCCGGACACTGGTCTCACATCACCGCCGACGAGAAGAAAACAAAGGAAAGCGCAACACCCAAGTTGGACAAGGACGAAGACCCCAACCAGAGCATGATGAAGCTGCTGAAACAGATGTACGACGAAGGCGATGACGAGACGAAACGCACCATTGCCAAATCGTGGACCGAAAGCAGGAACAAACCGTCAGAACTGGACGGGCTATTCTGAAGATCGCCATTGTGACACTGGCTACTCACGTGTTCACGGACATGTTCCAGTAAAAGTCGGGTATATAGCATCAAAAGTATAGGTTTTTATTGACTCTCTCTCTGTTTTATAAAAGGTATCAAAATATCTGAGTTTATCATGTATGAATAATTGCTTCGTTGAAGAGGATAACGTGTGAAGTAACTTGACTTGGCTTGAATTTCCCGCCCTCTGTTTCAGGGTCTGGAACTCTTCTTGGCCGGCTTGGCTTCAACGATTTCTTCTTCCTCCTCTTCGGTTCCCTTGTACCAGTCCTTGCTGCAAGTACACGTCACAATTATCAATTAGATTCTGTTACTTTTGTATCTTAAGTAGATTAGGTTAATTTACGTTATCCAGCTGCTAGTTCACCACTATATCTAAGATCTTATTAGTACCTATTAATAACTTGATATATGACAATAATTATTATATTTTGATATCTGGATATTATTATTTACATATTAAAATACCGAGATACATGTTTGGTTAATTGGTTAAGAGATTATTTCGGAGATCTATTGATTGGTTGTTAGAACTCTTACCAGTCCGGTACGTTCTTTGGTTCATCGCATTTCTTGGTCTCGTCGTTGAAGACGAGGCCCTGAGTGCAGCCGATACGGCGAGCGTCGACATTGTTGACGCACACGTAGAAGAACTGGCAGTCGTTGGGATCAGCGTACAGGGGATTGGCAATACCGACCGGGTCGGTAGCAGTGCGCTCGGGACACTTGAACTGGACGACTTCTTCGCTGGAACAACCCTGGCGCTTGGCTTCTCCAGGCCATGTGCACGTTCCAGTGTTGAGGTTGAAGACCAGACCTTCGGGACAGGTGATCAGGTTGAACTGACCGTCGGAACAGAAGAAGAACTGGTTGCAGACTTTGGGATCGGGGTGAGCGAAGTAGCCGTTCTTGCGAGGGCAGTTGGTGCTGGGCTGCGCTGGCTCTGCAGTAAGAAAAGACGGTATGACGATTAATTGCATTTTAAGACTGAAATGCATAATTACTTAGATTAATTCTTTCTCTGTTCTATTTCTTTACTTTCGGAAGTACATTAAGTATAATTTAATTTTAATGCGATTTTCAGAATTTATTTATTTGAGTGCGGCAGATGTTCAACTACTATTTTAAAAAATTGCATTCGTTGAAATTCGCTGTAAAACCATACATTTTCGAACTAATTTCATTCTTATTCTAACATCTATAAAAGTTAATTAAATTTTAAAAGACAGGCTTTTCCAAGGTAAGATTATATCGACAACTCTAATGCAAGTTATTAATATTCGAAATTGAATTAGCATTTAATGTTAGATTAGCGGTATAATATTTAGAATTCACTCACGGAGTTCAGGACGGTCCTTGCAGTCGACGTTGAAGGGATAGTCGCACTTTTCGTTGCCCAGGGCCTGATCGGCGAAAAGCAGACCGTCCGGACACAATCTCTCGGTCAGGTTGAAATTTTTGCACTCGTAGTAACGATCGCATTGCACGCTGTCGGCAAAGAATCCGTTCTTTTCCGGGCAGTCGTCATTCTGGGCCACGGCTACATTATCCATCAAATAATACAATACAAGTTACGAGGACATTAAATTAATCTTTTACATGTATTCAGTTATCCATTAAATACTACTGTAAAAGTTAAGGATGTAAAACATAATTACTTTTAACAAAAGTTGAAAAATCCATCGGTATTACAATAACAATGCATTTTTAAAATTAATTAAGTTTTCAGAAGTGCCAATAAAATTCAAGTACCTGCTCCAATTAGAGCCGAAGCCAGGAGGATAAAAGATAACTTGTCCATGAGTTGATTGTTGTTTGGGGAAAAGAAAAACCCGATTTGACTGAAAATTTGAAGAAAACAAAGCTAAAGGAAGAAAGATGTTCGTATGTGGTGGACGAGTTGTGATGTGAAAGGTTCCCTCACCGGCATTAGGTTTATAGGAGAGAAGGGAGCCCAGATTGACCTACATCATAAGCTACCGTGATCCCGTGCTTTCTACCTCTAAGCGATGAAACATTTCAAACACTATTCACGGCTCATGCAACCGCCTAACATTTATGGAACATTGATTTCCATATTCCGATTTTCTCCTTTCACGGGAGCAAAAAAAGAGAAAGATTGATTTCTTTCCCAACATCGGAATATCACAAACCCCAATTTTCTATTCCACGTCCACGTCAATTTGATAATATCACTAAATTAAATACGAATTTTCTTAAAAAAATAGCATATAATGAAGTTGTTGACCTGACTTTTGACCTGAATAATAAGAGAGAACTTTCACCTTTTTTTCTCTCTCTCTTTTGAAAAGGGCTTTGGGGTGAAAGAATTGTGAAACTCTCACTGGGTTTGTGTTTACCTGCCCGAGCGCTTGAATGTGAAAACTCGCAAAAGCCTTGGAGCAAAGGCGAGTCGTCGAACAACTTTCACTCTCTCGTTTCGCCTCCCTGGCTCTGTATATATCCCTCGTCAGCTTTTACTTTTCTCGGATTTTTTTCTCTCCCATCCGCCCTCTGCTCAACTGCAAATGGGCAAACTTGTATTTCATCGAATTTTAAGTAGATAAATAACCGTATAAGTGGAAATCAGATATATAGCACCAAACTGTATTCTTATAAGGCCAATTATAGGTTCGGTATAAAGATGAATCAAGTTATAGTAGAGATATTGTAACGCGTGAAATTTGAAGTATAAACAAACTGTTTCTGTATTTTCTGATCGAAATCGACTTGACGACTTCATTGTAATAGAGAATTTTAGTTAAAAGCGTTACATTGTATTGTTATCTTGTTAACCTCATGTTTGCGATATAAATCTACCCAGTTGTTTCGGTAGTAAATAACTGTCTGGCGTGGGCTTTCTTCACAGCTATCGCATTGCGCAATCTGTTTACAAAGAAAGCTGAGAAAAGAATGAAAACCACCCACCGCCGGGGTGGGAAAAGTCGGAAAAGAGAAGAGTAAAGGGAAGAAACCAACGGTAAACGGGAGTTGAAAAACCGAACCGGATTGGTTCGCGGTGGTTATACATCTCCAAGGGTCCCAGCCATTGTTTGGTTGCTGACTTTTGGGGTTGACTCTTATTTCTGTGGCCATAAAGTAACTGTGTGTTGTTGTCGCTGCAGCTGCTGTTGTTGTTTGTTAATTGTCCTTTTTTGAAGCTTGAGGGGGGTTGAGCTGGGAAAAGAAAGAGAGAGAAGGATACAAGCAACCTTCTCTTCCACCTTTCACGGGGCAGCCGATTGGGACTTTTCCCCACAATAAAAGAAGTGGCAGTCAAACTATTCGCTTTGAATCCGATTTGTGACCCGACTGCAAGAACAACTTCACAAACCATGCGGCTCTTGTTAAGTTCCCTATTGGCCGTGTGTTTAGTCACCGTTCGAGGTAAAGACCCTAAGATTTTACTAATAGGATTGTTTTGAGTAATAACATTCAACTTTAAATGATCAATGTATAGGTGAATTCAAGTGCCCCAAGGCAGATGGCCAGTACGAAGATGAATTTCAGTGCGACAAGTACTACAAGTGTAAGGATGGAGTTGCTGAGGAACATTACTGTGAAGACGGTCTAGTATTCGATGCTCTCAAGCGTGGCATCAGCAAATGTGATCATCCTTTCAACGTCGAATGTGGCGACCGATTGGAACTCCGTAAGTTGGCCCATCATTCCTTCGATTCATTGCTTTTTAGAATAAAGAGATCCCTCGATCCTAGCTAAACTTTAACTTTTGTAAAAGTGCTAATGAGGCAAGTCAACATGTCCCGTGATGTAGCACGCGGTTAAAATGCAGCGCCACAGTATAACGGTATCCCAACGACCTGCAAACTTGGCAGTAATCTTAAGTAGGCATCGTTTCGGGTTAACTGGACCTTTTCAGTGATGTGCGATTTCAAAATCGAACTAGCTCAACATTTTATAATCGATTCTGGTACTTGGATATAATTGATTTACCGTTCGTTCGATGGATTAAGAAGTTGGAGGTTTAACGACATTGCCAAGTTTGCTTACAGAATAACTCGTTAAGATACTCTTAAGCCGCTAGATGGCGTTGTCTCGGAAGATGATGCAGGGCAACCGATTTAGTTTCTGTGATCGTTAGATGGCGTGTTACAAATTTCCTGTTTTGTTTTGTTTTACAGAGAAGGCACAACCGACAGAAGACTGTCCCAGAAAGAACGGCTACTTCGCTCACTCTGACCCCAGCAACTGTCACACCTTCGTCACGTGTATCGATGGAGTGGCCAAGATGAACACTTGCCCCGCCGGACTGGTCTTTGACGAGAACACGGGCAACTGCGCCTGGCCTGCTGTAGCCCAGAGATCTGGATGCGTTCGCATGGAAAGTACGTTAACATGGCAACCAGACCGGATGGAAAACCTAGATATTCTATGACTATGTATATTACAATACATCTAGCTATACTATACCTGGATTATACCTATCTATCTATATATGTGTTTATCTATCGCCTTGAATTCTATCGTCGATTACAATCACACAGGATAGACTTTAATCATGCACATATCCATCTAAACAGTTAGATTGCCCCTTATATGAATACAGTAATAGTAGTATCTAGCTGAATTTGTTCAACACGTGAAAGTCTAGGTTCAGACATTGTAATATAAGTAGATGTTAGTAGACAATCAAGATATTTTTAATGCCCTTAGATTTCAATACCAATATGACAAGATGTGTTATACATAACATGGGACTTCAAATCATTGCAATTATATGAACATCATTGGTAAATCACGTATAAGATGGCTAATCAACATACGTATAGACGAACTATAAGTGTTTTGTTATGAGGACCTAGTTTTTTGTTTAGTTTAATGGATAGCTATACTGTTAAGTTACAGAGAGGAGAATAATGTCAATAAATCGCATGTTTGAACTCGTGCAGAGCTTGCCGACGGTTTCACTTGTCCGGAGGAGAAGCAGCTAGATGCCAACGGTAACATCGAAGTTCACCCCCGTTACCCACATCCTACCAACTGCCGGAGTTTCTACATCTGCCTCAACGCCGTTACTCCGCGCGAGACCGGCTGTGAGCTTGGCCAAGTCTACAACGAACTTACCAAGCAGTGTGATCTCCCAGAGAACGTCGAAGGATGGTATTTCACCGTTTTTTTTTGTTCGCAATCTTCTTCGCAATCTCTATATCTCGTGATTCACACCATTTTCCCAGCTGATCCATGTATTTTACCTATCCGTAGACTAGATAATATGTTTACCTTGTCTATTTTTCATGTTAATTTATTTCGAGTACAATATCATATTTGAATATTTCTGATAATGTGTAATAATTGAATGTTTATTTTCTTCCCTAGCGAGGACTGGTACAAGGATGACCCTTTGGTTGGCGGAGACAAGCAGCCTGGCGACAGGACAGTCTTCAAGAATTAAATTTTATGTAAATCTGTGACATGTTAAAAGATTCTATATGAAGATTTAGAGGAAGAGTGCATTTCAAGTGCAGTTGCAACATTAATACAATAAATTCGTACCACAAACACGACAATATCTTCTTTATAATCACTCTAGAATTCTCCGTATAATTTGCACGATGGCTAAATTGTATTGATACTTTTCATAATTAACGTTCATCAAACTGTTATATAATTGCTATCAAAGTTAATTAGGATCGTTAAATTAAAAAAATAACTATTTGATTAATTAAAAATTTTCTTTGGGCTTAGAAGTCCTACAAATTAACTTAAGTTGAATGAATGCTGATTTGATAAAACACTCGACAATATGAAAGAAATTGTGGTTTGATTATAAAAACGATCGAAATCCTTAAAGTTATAAGAACGGAAATCCTTGAGGGCTAAAACAAGACTGGCTGCTGCACGCGGCTTGTGTTTAACAGTCGCGGCTATGCCCTTCTCTTACAACAGAATCAAATGAATGAACCCAAATGAATTTGGGTGTGGCCCATATACTCCCAATGCAAAGTCAAGAACCGGCA
>JAIQCU010001905.1:0-14969 GCA_022114935.1 Leptestheria dahalacensis
TCAATTATTCACTTTCCCCCGTAGGTGTCAATTGTCAATTTGTTGTTCCGTAATTTATCATAGGATGCAAAGACCAGTCCAGTCAATACATTCAAGGTACGTTGCAGGGACAAGTGAACTTTCCCTGAAGCCTTCAGCATATAATTCAGTTTAGCGTTTCAGTCTGTTTAAGAAAGGCACGGCGTTGTATAGAGCGACCCTGGGCGCATATTCGATTATAGCGCGGTGATGGTACACACCAAAATGCAAAATGCAATAACCCGCACGATGGCGCGCACAGTTGATCGAGTCGACAGAATACGTACAACAAAAACATGACACAGTCAGGATAAAGTAACAGTAACGTTAAACTTAAAAGTAATTAGGAAATGCAGCTCGTGACGATAATTCGTACGCTGCGCCATTAATGTTGCAGTGGCGGAATGCATTCTCGAGGCAAACGTTATTCATCTTGCACGTAGGGCGATTCATGTTCCTAAGTAAACTCAATTATGTTTTCCTCTCCGGGGATCGTGGCTCTACCATAAGATTCATGCGTTTCTGCTGGTTAACGACGCATACGTCTTGGAATCTTAATCTTCGCAGCCCATTAGCAACACAAGATTCTTAAGCGGGCGAGTTATTTACGTCTTTTACTTCAATTTCTAAACTCAAATATACAAACATACTAATCGAATTATACGTATTATTTATTAAGATATTCAATTTAACGATAACACAGACCAACGAAATCAACGCTATTACTTATTCGGTAAATATTAACCGTCGTCTGCTTACACAGCCGTGTGGCACCTGCGGCGTGGCGCAGCATTGCCAGATTCTCTTTAAACAGTTTTCCTTTAATATCGTCCGTGTTTTTAGCGAGAAAATTCCAAATTCTGGTTTGCTGAACTCTGCTCGAGCTCTTCTATTTCCCCTTATTAGCGGAAAGAAAAGAAATTGGTAATACCAGCCCCCCCAAAAATCAGGTAAAGTCTGCTAAAGCGCGCAAAATGAAACGAAGGCAAGGCTTTGCATACGTAGCAGTATTAAAGTTTCCCTCTTTTTCACACAACGGGATATTACAGCACGGAAATGCCGCGACGACCAACAGAGAAAAAGATGATTTGATGCAGCGACGAGTAAAAAAAAAGGGAAACTGCAAACTTGGAGATGCAAAAACTCGGCGACGCCTTTAAAGTAAGACGGAGGGGGAAACTACTTGAGCGCAGATCTCTCTTTTCCAAGTCAAATTTGCTTTTCCATTCAATCTAACAACACTGTTACGGAAACTTTGTCAAGAATCTGTAAACAGCGATTTGTGCACAGCGTAAACAAAGAGCAGAAACAACTGAAACCAAGGAAATACCACAGCGGCATAATGTACGACACTGTTCAGTAAAGACACAAATCAACTTTTGTTTAGTGAACTTCAATTTTTATTGATTATTGTTAGTTGATTGATTCAGCATTGAACGGCAGCACGATAGGACGTTTGCCTCAACAGAACCACAATCGTTGAAACACTGATTCAACTGTTGATTTCGGTCTTGAATCAAACTGTCAATGAGTAGAAATTGCATAATCTGTTCGGACTAATATACACTGACCGTTATTCTTTCACTTCAAAATACAGAACCTAATTCATCGGTCTTAAGGGCGGTGAAGTCGACTTAACTCTTAATGCTTCTCACAGAGTTTAGTGAACGAAATGGAATCGCCAAAATGTCAATTGTTCGAATGACTTGAACTGTGTTGATCTGATGTGCGGTATTCGGCTTACACTTTTACACAACGTGACTATATCTTCCAGGCGATCAGCACACAGCTCATTAATTGGTTCTGATAACCTAAAGCTTAGCATCATTCCGGCATGCATCTCGGTTGTAACAGCTTAGCCGACTCGGTTGTTAATTCCACTGACAAATTCACGACAATAGGAATCCTGATGCAGAATTCAGGAGGTCGGCGATGTGCTGAACTATAAGCACTTTGTCAGCGATGTTACTGCTCGTTAAATATGCCGAATACCTCTGGTATATACAAACGAAATTATGCAAACGCTTGCCGATTTTTCAATAATCAGCACGCTGAATCACCTCCTGAACCTGTGAAGAGCCAGCGATAGTTCAGCACTGGTTTTTGGCCCGGGATTCAAGTGTTGCATCTACTGAAAACCAGTCACTCCGGTTTACAGAGGCAGCCTATAAAAGCCCTTTTCAGGGAAAAGTCTGAGCTCCTGTGGCTAATGAATTAAAACTGAGCAGGAACTCCAATATCAAACACAGGTATTATGACGTTTGAATACGGAAACAGATTATGAAAGCAGGTGTAAAAGCAGGTCTGTCAACACATCGCTGCATCTAAGGTGATCGTTAACCTTATATTTCAGGTTGTACAAGTGTATAGTGTTTTTATTGTACAGTGATTAGATTATCTGAATGGACAATCACCGTTCAACACTAATCAGCACGTAGTTCCACAATTCTCGCACAAATAAGCTTGATTAGCAGTGTCAACCAGATGCACCATCACACTGGGAGCGCTAGATATGAAAATTCGTACCAGTTAATTAAGCAAACACTTGACCTTTCAGACTTCAGTTGCTTGATTTCTCTAGGTACCTTCGTACATCTTAATGCACAAGACAAATGTAAACTGATATATTTAGGCAATACGGTTCCGTATAGAATCCACTACCAAGTGTCGTTATCCTTGCTCCGTAACGCAATTCCCAATTCCCTAATTCACACACATTTATCAACTTATTTCTTGTTTCATTGTTTATTCTTTTTAAAATTAGATTTCCTTAAACTATTCCTCAATTAATCCATTCTGTTCCATTAAATTATTCCTTGATTCATCACTGTGCTATGTTCTCAATCCTACTCCCATCTTCAACTAGTAAAGTAAGCTAGACAGAATTCAGTCTATAGATAAACACGTAAAGGAGTCCTATCTCGTCATGTACCGGGTAACCTGAACTGTTACGATCACACTTGACGTACTAGATCATACTACTTCAACATCAAAATTAAACTATTCTTCAAACAACCGAACTCTTATAGCTCTTACTCTGTAATACTCGTAGAACAAAATCAAAACAGCCAAAAGTGTGGATCTCGACTGAACTACTGCTAAATTCTACTCAAAATGACTTGTAAGAAGTAACTATCACCTATTTATGCAATATTTTGAGATAATTCAATAGTTTCATTCCAGTACAAGCTACAATTCAGATACAAATCCTGCTGCTACGTTTAACGCGCTGCAATATGAAATGAACATTCAACAGCTAGCACGAAAAAGAGAGAATGACAAATAAACTGAATCCGATGACATGGAGGAGAAAATACTGAAACTAATCAATTCGTCTGCTTAGGGCAGCTCCATTGCAATCACGGCAAGCCACAGCGTTGCCAGATGCTTCAATAACGTGAAAGACTACGCAAAAATGGTATTTTCTTAACCAAAATTACCTTCATTCATAAACTTGTGCTCGAAGGTTCCATAACAAACTAACGGCAACCTTATATTTATAACACGTCAGTGCAAAACGCCCATATAGCGGTATATTCATGTCGGTTCAAGTATCCATTATAACCTCTATAACAGTAGCTATATGCGGTCGTAATTGCTAGATGCACGAACTTTACAACCTTACAAAGAACCACAATACTGGCAGTCATTCGTGCCTTTTCTTTAAACTAGATAAAAAGACAAAGTTATCCTAATTTTCACTAAGTATGAGAAACATCTTTCTCATGAAAGTATGATAAACACAAACTTTAGGATTTTATGTTGGCTAAACTAACAACCCGATTTAAACGAAACTTTAACAGTACATTAAGTACTTCTAGTTGTACATTCAGTATTTTTTGAACTGGTGTGTTAGTGTAGGACTTATAAGCAACCAACCTATCCTCCCAGCACGAACCTTTTGTTGTTGTTGTTTTTGTTCTAGACTTGTACGTATTAACTTCACTTCTGCAACTCTTAATTAGTCGTGCGTTTGGCGTCAGTTTGTACAGCTGAATTAACAGGCACAGATCCAGAGCAACAAAACAAAAAAACAAGGGTTACGAATGGTGGGAAATTGTTGCACTCCTCTGACATTTTAGGATTTTACTGCGGCTAAACTAGCGAACAGATTTCAACAAAACTCAACGAGTGCATAAAGAACTACCAGGACCACACTCGACATTTTGTAAGCTATCGATCTTTAGGCAGTCAACTCTTCCCCAAGCAAGAAACCATCTTTGCTCATCTACACTTGTCCGTATTACTTCACGTCTCGCAACTCTAATTAGCCGTGCGTTTGGCGTCAGTTTGTATCGTCGAATTAAGAGGTAACTTACTTTACCCTCCCCGTCGTTCGTACCCAAGCCACTCTACGGGAAGGGGGTCAAGGCAATGGAGCGAATGTTTCATCAGAGTGTGGCACCCCATTAGCACCGCTCTTTCACTGTACCTCAAAGCAACTCTTTCACGCTTTGTGCCCTGCTGCTCTCACTTTCAACAGTGGGGGAAAAAACTGAAAGAGGGAAAAAATAAATGAGTATCGTGAAAAGAAATACATCTCTCAGTTTTTTAAAGGAAAAGGATGAGAACATTTTTTTATATAACAAAATTAACACGCACGCGCAATCGCTTGTTTTTCGAGCTTCCCAAGAGTTTGAGGTACTGCTTTGTTTGCGCGCTCAACGGAAAAGTTCTCATCTTTTAGCTCAATCGACCAATTTTTTTTGTAACCTAAAACCAGGTTTTATAAAGTGTATCTATGAATCTAGTATTTAACTGAAGACAATATATAGTGGGACACATAAACGTGCAGATAGAGATGCAGACGGGAAAAGAGACGGTAAAAGATAGTCTGGGAGACAGATTAGTATAGGTTAGGTATCAAGAAATACGACAGAGAAGACGAGGCAGGACCCGACAAATGGGTAGATGTGGGTAAATGGATAGGACGGTAGGTGAATAGGTAGACAGATGGAGATAGATGGGTACAAGGGTAGGTGAATAACAAGCGTGACAGTGGAGAGATAGCTTGAATATAGATAGATAGCACGTATGCCGGCAGGTAGTTGGAAAGTTAACATATAGATAGATAGATTGGTAGACTAAAGGCTGGTAGGTAAATATAGCTAGATAGGTAGCTAGACCGACCAACGGATATAGGATAGATAGATAGATAGATAGTTGGGCAGACAAATATAGTTCGATATAGGCGAATAGTTACATAGATACATGTCCGTTAGATGGACATGTAAAAGATAGACAGGTATTTAAATAAACTGTAGGTTGGTAAGTAGATACAGCTAGATAGGTAGTTTGACCGACCAACGGATAGGGCAGATAGATATAGATACGTAGATAAATAGAAAGATAGATAAGTGAATATGGACAAGTAGAAGATAGATGGATAGATGGATAGATAGTATAGATAGATAGACAGTTAGACAGATAGACAGATAGGTAGATAAGCAGGCAAGTTGAGAGATAGATAGACGATAACTGATATAGCTAGAAAGGTAGATAGATATCACAAGTAGATAGGACAGGGGAATACAGACATAAACAAGCATCATATATAGGAGATGGATGCAAACAGTACAGGTATAGAAAGGATAGGTAGGTACCAGTCTACAGAGAAAGCAAGGAGGTTTTAAATGGCGGAGAATACGGTTTCATCTTAACCTTCAGAATTTTATGTCGGCAAAACTAACAGAACAATTTCAATGAAACTCTGCTAGTATGTCAAGTACTACAGAGTCTACATGTGATATTTTTTGGGCTGCTATAACTTTATAATTCTAGGAGTTATACCTATATTAGGCTAGATATAAAGAAAGCACAACAATCACTCGGTACACGCCAACAGCAATGCCCTTTTTTTTCAAATAAAAAAAACGCGATGTAAAATGTAACACGACGCCAGTAATTTGACCTCTGCAAATCATCGTTTTTCTGTTTTCTGAAGATGCCCAGCAAAACAGGCAGTCTTTGATAAATAAATCAACCTGGCGAGTCCTGTTCGTGACGGAATGTCAACAGAACAATGCGAAACAAAAAGTAGTTGATTCTATAAGCAAAAAAAAGGGAGAAATACTTGAATGAGATTCTTAAAAAAAGGCCTAAAAGGAATCAAATACTAAAAATACCATTAACTCGAACCAGATATTAAACCGAAATAAAGAATTCACTTATCAACTTACTCTGCGCGCCACACACTGAATCCAACCCAAATTTAATTTTCAATTCAATTCCCCGAATGGCTACAATTAATCTTCATCAAATTGCTGCAGATTCGCTATTCCGTAAGGGCAATTCCGTTTAGAACATCAAGGTTATCGGAATTTTCAACTCTCGTCGGGCTGACTAATACAAAGCGCAGGAATAAGAGCGACTCATTCGCGCTGCTGCCAACTTGGTGCAGACAAATGGGGCGTCCGTCTACCACACCGTCGAGACTGATCCCAAAGGAAGAAAAATATATATTTGAAGAAAAAAAAACCCACGTCATTAGTCAAAGAATCTTGAAAAGCGGGAATCCTCGAAAAGCCAGTTTGATATCAAAGAGAATCCCCCGCGGGATTGAAACATTTCCCATTTCCCCCAGTGCAAGAAACAGGGGGTCTATACCAGCAGTTCAACCAGTTCTGGTTTACTTGTGGAAAGCAGGAACTGATGGAACTGCTGATACTGGCACAAATCCATAGTAGGTAGATTGGCAGTAGGTCGTTCAGTAGGTCCTCGACCTGCTAGTTTTTGCATTCGGTCTGCTGATTGTCAGCTTATCCCAGACGTGAATCCTTTTGCTTTTTTTATTGATTTTGTACTTCTCGTATCGTTCAATTTGCAAGATTTGTGGATAAATCATTCGCACGACGTGAAATTTCAGATGTTAATGTAAATTTAATTAACTGTATTCATGAACATTACATAAATAAATATAGAAATTATCGATACAACTATAAAGTAATGTAAAAGTCAATTGCGTTTTCAACTTTATATTTCAGTGTTACTGTTTTATTCAAAGCAAATGCAAGAATACCAATCATTTGATTACTGCACGGCCCCACATGAGAGAATGTCACCGGTTGAAAATTCATAGAACCGGGCCAGATATAGTCGACATGTGATCAATTCTACCTCCGGGCTGCATAGGAAAAGTCCACACACACTACAACGCTAAGAGGCTATTGTTGATTTCCCCCCGCCGCCGTAACCATGGCAACCCAGTTTTTAGAAAACAACAAACACCGGGTAAGATGCAACTGCTGAAATTTCAATTCATTGAGTATTCCTATTTCGGCTCTTCCCATTGGTTACGTAATCCCATAGACGCAACTTCTCGTGTGTAATCTGGTTAATGAATAATCAACGACCAACTATAGCAATTCATTGAAATAAGTTTAGTCGAGTTAAAGAGTACGTTTGAGTCATTGGACGTCACAGTGTACAGGGCGAAGATTTTGACCGAGTACCGACACCACGCCGTGGCAGGCAAGCCTCCAGGGCGGTATTCAAGATGATGTAGTACAAGCGCCAAGAAGGGCGTACAAAAAGCACGACCCCCAAACTCTGGCGGAATATAAAGTAAACCATCCGCTGATGGCCGTATACCAGAATTGCTGATAATATTTCCTTCTCCTTTGCCTCCTCGGCATCAAACAGGGCTCATGTCGTAATAACAAAAGCAAAGAACAAACAAGGTCTTGCGTGCAACAGGTCACACGAGGTCATACAAGGTCACACAAGGTCAATATCATCTGAAGTTCACATTTCTTAATGTTTTTATACCATGTGAATTGTAATAATGTTGTTGTAATTGGACACGAAAGGTCACGAGAGGTCATCCAAGGTCGTAAAAGGTCACTGTGAAATATGGTTCAATGTATCTTTAAACGTAACGCAACAGGGTTTACATTCTACCCTTGTAAGAGGCCATGTGAGGTCATATCAGGTCATATAAGGTCAATTTTTACTACAGTTTGTTGTTACAACTTAAAACAATTGGAGACTGCATATATACTGCAGGGTCCTAAAAGGTCACATGAGGTCACACAAGGTCAATATCAACTTCAGTTCACATTTTTGTAGCTAGAAAAAACAGACTGTAAATTATGTCCTTATAAGATCATACGAGGTCATCTAAGGTCACGTGAGATCATAAAAGGCCAATAGCATCGAAAAGTTTACATTCCTGAATGCATATTGTCTGCTCTTGTAACAGGTCATATAAGGTCATAAAAGGTCACAAGAAGTCATTCAAGATTGCAACAGGTCATGTAAGGTCAATCGCAATGACAGAATACACTTTTCTATTTTTTAAAAACCGATCTGTAAATTCTGTTCTTCTAACAGATCACAAATGGTCATAAGAGGTCGTAAAAGGCCATAGAATATTTTATTTCTAAAAATTCGAATCGTAAACACAGTGGTATTCGAGAGGTTACAGTCCCTCGGTTGGTTTATGGAGTCTCGCGGTCATAAAGAAATCCCGCGGCTAATGTTATTAATTTTGGAAATGAAGATCAATGGGCGAGCACTGGACGGCCAAAACTTTGCTTCTTTCCCATATACGACATGGCTGCAGCGAGGCCAGCGTTTGACTGGGAACGAATGGCTGATTAAATTTGTACATGCTGCACCTCAGAAAGAAACACCGCGAGAAAGCCGGGAAAAAGTTTCAACTGCTTGCTGCTGACTTGACAAACCAACGAGTATTCGGGAGAAATCTCAGAGGAAAACGGAGTTTAATTAAAATCCTTGTAAATATTATAATATGCAACCACGTTATTAAGATAACTATGATTAATTTATCTGTTTTTCGATCTTAATCAACTGAATCATGTATGACTCGTTTCGTTACTCGGACGACCAATCTGCGGGTCAAGAACGCACCGCGGATATTCAGTGCGGGACGCATTTGGAATCTTCAAATTGGCATGACGTCATAAGAGGTCATCCCAAGGTCAACATTGCCGGTTGAGGACAACACTACTTGGGTTTTCAACTGAAACTATGGGTTTCAGTACCCAGACAGTTGAAACGTGCGGATATCAAACAGTCGCGAGATACATTCCCCGTTATCTGGCCCGCCCACAAGCTAATGGAATTATATAGAAAAATAAATGATTACTGATACAATATCTACCATCCAAGACTACAAGAAATCACGGGTCAAATCGCGCGTATCTCAAGGGCAAATTGTGCGGGATTCAACCACTAGATGCCGGCACACTGTACATGTCTAAATACCAGATATTTTATTGCGATTTTATGTTTAATCCTAGTTGGAATTACCAGAATTATGTTTCTATCTTTACCTTTTTCAAGTCAGCATTGTCCTGAGATTAAGTGATAAACGCCTGGCCTTGCACGGAAACGCCGAGCCCGAGTGTTGCTTCCGCCCTGTCCGAGGCAAGGACATTCCTCGACGAAACTGCGTCGGTCCGCGTGGTCTGGTAGAAAGACATCTTCAGGTGAGAGGTCCGTAAGACGAAATCTGCTTGCTTTGAGCCGTAAGATATCATTAATTATCGTTTTAATTTTAAAAATCAAATTTCAAAAACCTACATTTTAAGCTTTAAATGGCGAGTTTATTTTATTTTTCTCATTTCTGAATATTTTTGAAGAGATATTAACCAGTTAAGCATAATTATTGTTAAGTTAACTATATTTTACCTTGATATTGTGATGCATTTATGTCGTCTCGAATGCCAACAGGAGTCGAGATGTAGTTTCGAGCTTTTCAGGCTTAGATTGCCTGATTTGCATAGCTACAAACCAAGATTGCTACAAACAAATTGACGCGCAGGGTTGCCAGATTTACAAAACTGAATTTAATCATTTCAGTTTTAAATTCAATTTAGTTATTACCAGAAACTATGTAACAGTCACAGGTTTTCTTAACTAATTTAAGTTACGGACGTTAAATAAAATTATTACGTAAGTTAATTCAAAAATATCAAAAATGGAGGTTGCAAAATCGACTTTAATTACCGGTCAAATAAGAAAACCAAACAAGTAAATTACCCTGTTAGTGTTTTTTTATTTTATTGAAGTCAGTAACATTGAACAGTAAATAACTTTTATTCACAACTTAATTAAACACGGAAGAAAAACATTAAAATTACTAGAATAAAAAAAATCCTTCTCATTTTACTTTCTACTTAAAAATTTCGGTTAATGCTTTTAAAAAAGCCTGTTTTTTCGGTCAGGTTTTAAAAGAAAAGCGTAATTACGAAACAGCACAGGAATACGGATAAACATTCAATTAGTCCTGCCATCTTTTTCGTCAAAGTTTTCATGCAAAAAAGGACAACATTTTAATCGGAGAGAAAAGTTGAAAAACAGGGAGAATTCAACCACTTTTTCCTTCTACTCTTCTATTCAGACATGCACGGTAGACAAGCTAAATGAAATGTGCGTACACGGAATTGAACAGAAACGCCATACAGAATTCTTTCGGTTTTTATAAAAGTGTGGAAAAGTGCTATTCCGCAATCCAGCAGACGACGCTTTTAGTGTATTACTTCAGCCTCTACTATGGAAGATACGGAGAAGTTTGGATGTGCAATCTTGTTGCACCTAGTGCCGGATTATCACCATACTTTTGCGCCATATACCCACGTCGTTTTGGCCCGGTCATTCCTTTAGAAACCTACAAGAGAATAAACACGGCGCTGTCAGCATCGCAAATACTTTACCAGCTTCGTTTTTTACTACAGGGCTTATGCATCTGGTAATAACCGCCATCTTGGCGGTATGGCAATCACACAGTACGGGAAACGGGATTAGATACAAGTTGAACAACATTAGAAGAGCGAAGTAGAAATTGTCTGGTCAAAGTCAACTTTTTGACGTATGAAGCCTATAGATCCTTATGGAAGGGCCACCACGTGACCTGACGTCATTAGGCATATTATAAGCCCTACATAGGGCAGTACGGACCTTTGATGAAACCATAGGCCTCCAGCGAGGACATGACCACGTAGAAGAGCCACAGAAGGATGAACAGGAGCACGGTGGGAATCTTAAACTTGGCGGGGCCTCCTAGTTCACCGCCGACCAGGGGCGATCGTCTCAGCATCATCACCAGGAGTGCAATGAAAGCCGTACTGCAGAAGAGCGTCACTGAAAAGGCCAAACTTTGGCGGCAAGGAAGATGAGTTTTTCCAATGAACTCGTGGTTTTGACCGACATGATATGCTATACTCACTTGCCAGGCGGTACAACGAAAACCTCGCCGTGGTACCAGTGATAAATGGCTGCTATGGACCAGGCTACCCCGATACCCAGGAAGACGTTGACGGCGTTGCTACCGGTGACGTTACCGATCGAGGCGTCGGCGTGTTTGTCCTGTACTGCTGCTACTTTGCTGGCAAACATGTCTGAAACGACAAGAATACGAGTTATTGGGTTCCATACGGTCAATCTAGTAAATTAAGCACATGACGTGTTAGCAATTACAAAGATAGCTTCAGTAAATGTTAGGAAATGCTTCAGAAAGGGGTCATAAGCCACATATTGGAAGTATGGCCAAGTAGTCACGTGACTCCTGCAAGTCAGTCTGCTACCATTTGACAGGTCACGTGACCATGACGTTCGTCATTAGAATCACGCGTCTATCGAATCATCTGACCTGTAAGTGATGCTTCAATACAAACCACGTGATGATGACGTCACCTGTATCCTTACTGATGGAACCGACGCATTAAAATCACGTGACTTTGAGGTCGTATCTAATCCATTGCCTAATAGCCTCCCATACAAAGACATACAAAATCACGTGAGTACGACGTCAAGATATAAGAGTCACGTGACGGTGACGTCATCTGCACCGATCCTACATGACCCGTCAGACTAAGCTACAAGAACCACGTGGCCTATGATGTCATCTGCAGTCTACTAATGCCTTCGTACAACCTTTTAAACCAAGCGTTCGCATCAAGTGACTATACGATGGTCACGTGAGTATGCCGTCACCCAGCACTATATTCATGCTTCTGTGAATGTCGTATCAGGCGTCGGTGACGTCATACGCATTCAAGTGATGATTCCATACCACCTATCACATTAAAGTGTTTAAAAATGTAGTGTAACACCACCTCCGTACTACTTTTCGTATCAAGGAATAGGGTCACGTGTCTATGACGTCATCCGCAATGCTTCCATACCATCCCACTTCAAGTTTGTCACGTGATCAGGTCAGTTTCGCTGGGGGATATCGTGATTTCTACTGGTTAATCCAATTGATCAGCCTACCCGGTAGACTAGTTCCCAAGGCGACGAATGCAATGGCCGTTACCGAGTCCTTCAGTGCGATACTGCAGCCCAAGTGGGAGGATAAATCACCTATGATGGCCGTCAGAAAACCGATGATGGAGATGGAGACACCGAAACATAGGTAACCGTCATAGAAAGCTGAAAATCGACAAACAATTCAACCATTATTTCAGTAATTCACTGTAACTTACTTCGAAAGGAACAAGTTAAGTAAATAAGGTGAAGTATAATAATACGCGAGTTTCATCAATACGAAAAATCTATCTATCTGTCTACTATACATCTATCTATCTATCTATTTATCTATCCCTCTGTGTGTCTGTCTGTCCGTCTGTCTGCCTGTTTTTCTGTGTGTCTGTCTGTCTGTCTTTCTATCTATCTATCTCCTATATCGATAAATCTATGCGCGAATAGACATTTAAAAATGTGAACGCTGTGAGATTAATGTGAGTAATGTCGTGTGTTTTAAGGTATAAATTTACATAATTGTAGTGTCACATAAAACCTTAATTGATATAAAAATTAACGACAACTTACAAGGTGGTGGCACAAAGGCAAACAGAAGCTTCCAGAAGAGCGTTATCGAATGCAGAAGATAATTCAGACAAGTTGGGGCCTTCTCTTCGCCGTTCTCGTCTTCTTCTCCTGTTTACAATAAAATAATAAGAAATTTGGCAACGTTATTAACTTTTACAAGATAAGAATAATCGATACATGATGAAGATTAATCGAATTGGTTTGGAATGAAGAGCTAGTGTGCTGGAACGTCGAGACATGAACGACACGAGGGTTGCATGTTTCGCGTTAACTGACTGCCGAGGTATAGACGAGTTCGTCGATAGACAGATAGTTAGATAGATAGACATACAGATGGATAGATAAATAGATAGACAGGCGGATGAATGGATGGATGGATGGAGATAGATACATAATCAGACAGATGGACAGACAGAGAGACAGACGGACAGACAGATAGACTCACAGACAGATAGATAAATAGACAGACAGATGGTAGATAAATAGATAGACAGGTGGATGGATGAATAGATTCATAAATAGAAAGATAGATAGATAGATAATAGATAGATAGACAGATAGACAGACAGATAGGAAGATAGATAGATAGATAGATAGATAGATAGATAGATAGATAGATAGATAGATAGATAGATAGATAAACAGACAGATGGACAGATAGATGGATAAATAGTTAGACAGATAGGTAGATAGCTGGATGGACAGATGGGATAGATAGTTAGATAGTTAGATACATAGAAGAATAGATAACTAGACAGATGGATATAGAAAGTTAGGCAGATAGATAGATACACAGAGATACACAGATAGCTGGATAGATAAATAGATAGATACATAGATGGATGGATGGATGGATGGATGGATGGATTGGCAGATAGATAGATACACAGAGATACACAGATAGCTGGATAGATAAATAGATAGATACATAGATGGATGGATGGATGGATGGATGGATTGGCAGATAGATAGTTAGACATGTTTACGTTGTCTGACTGTCGAAAGGGAGGAATTGGTGGATCGAAACTCTCGCAGGAATCTACACGACAAGTCAGTTATAGTCCTTAGACAGCACAGGTGAATATCATCTTAAATTATACGACTTTGTTAAAACAGGTGGAATGTTGGTGACACGCCATATAACCAACGCCGTTTCTTAAGCAAATCTTACCCTGTTTCCTTGAAGATCACTACAACATCATGAAGATTTTGTGCAGGTCTCATTAGTTCCCTATCTATCAATCTATATCTACTATCTACTCTCTACTAACTATCTCACTCTATCTATCTATTCTTCTATCCATCTATCTATCTGTCTGTCTGTCTGTCATGATATTGCCAAGTAAATATCATCAACATCATGTCTATAAACTGACATTCTTAACCGACTTGTTTATTGACATGAAATGTTCCCTGATGTCAGTTATTACCATTCGGCAAGTCACGTGATCTGGTAAGGACCAAAGGACCAATAGAAACAAAGCCCGCTTAACTAGAATTTAACCTATTCTAGGTGCTATTTAATGATAAATAGAGTTAAACAATCCCCACCGGAGCTGACGGTTACAGCTTCGACGAACTGCTCCTTCCAAGATGAAGTCCCCACCACCAGGGACGCATTGGCTCGCTGCAGGAGCTTATCTATCACGTTCTACAATACCAGAAAAGATACTTCAATTATCTTTTTGAAATTAAACCTTTCGTTTTAGATATAACAAGAGTACGTGAAAGCCTTATACAAATACGTGTAATACCATACAATGTAAACATTATAATATAGTAAAAGAGTATTTGCAGACAAACATACCTTGAACTCTTTACTCTCCTTGACACGTATCTGCGTCCTGGTCACTTCTCCCAGCCGGGGACATCCTGAACTCTTACCCGAACCCAAAAAACGAGGTTCTCCAAGGTCCACGTAAAAGATGACATCCTTCTCATAGCTATCTTCCTCCAGAATCCGGATTGGTATTGTTTTCCTGTCATAAGATAATAAAAAAAAGGAATACACACGTGTGTGTGCGACTCGAATGATAAAACGGGATGGATATTTGAACTCGACGAACGATACCGAGATCTTCAAGTACCCACAAGGCGTGCTTTATTACGGTTACATATCTTCGGTCCCCGTCATTCCTTCGTACATAATTCTCCTT
>JAIQCU010001906.1:0-15213 GCA_022114935.1 Leptestheria dahalacensis
GTAACCCCCCCCACCCCTTACCCTCCATTCTATCCGACTCTTCACCCTCTTTTGCCCTAGCAACAAGCCGCTTTATACCGTATCACACACATGGGTTTCAGGAGCCCCTTCATGGCTTCAAGAATCATACAAGAATCGTTTACGAATCATGGGGAAATGACACGAGAATCCTAAGAGAGCTGTTCAAGAATAATGCAAGAACTACTCGAGTTTCAACTAAACAGCACAAAGGACTCATTCGAGAATCTTACGAGGTCCATACGAGATTCATACGAGAATCACGCAGCAAATAACAGTCAGTCATCCAAATCAACTTAAACCGTAATCAATAGTTAACGTCCTAAACGGGCATCAAAGTTGTTGGCTTTCTAAACCACCTCGCACGTACACAACGCACAAGAGCAATCATTAGTCACTCGCGTCTTTTTCCCCCCTCTCAACGCTATCCAGAAACCTTATTGGTTGGAGTAGTATTATCGACACACACACACACATACACATATATACACACGCCACTCAGCCCTGTGTGAATCAGGATCGGCACGTGACACGTGTTGCTGAGATCATCGGCGGGCTCACCCAAACTGCGACGGATCAAAGTAATAGGGGGGGGTCTCGTAATAAAAGCGTCGGTAGGAGAGGGTGGAGGGGGTTACAAGTTACCCACCCTACCCACCGAGGGTTGCACGTGTTTCGAAATATATATCTATATATCTATATATATGATAACAGCCCCTGTAAAAGAAGGGGGAGAGAGAACTTTCCAGCAGTGGCGCACACAGACACCAGAGAAAAACTATAATACAGCACGACAACAAAAGAGACAAAAGAAACTGGCTTGTATAGAATATTCAGCGGCCAGTCAATAAGGAATCACCAGGAATCATCAAGAACCCCACTAAAGATTCATAACTAGGTCAAATTCGTTTGTATCCAAAAGATATCTGCGTCTGAAGAAAAAAAAAACACATTTTCCTTGAATAAATTATCTTAATTAACTCAAATTAACACGATATTTTTACTCAAGTGCTGACTCAATTATATTTAATTAAATTCGCAGCTAGATTTCATTTCAATACAATAATGTATATAGTTAATCTAACATGATGTAATAATACTAATTCATTTACATTCAGTTTAATTTACAACACCTAATTAAATTTCAATAAACAAGTCCAATCACCAGATCCTTTTCAAGAATCATCAAGAATCACTGAATAATTCCTCGGAAACGACAGTCATACACACACACACACACACACACACACACACACACACCCAGATTACTAAATCATTGACTTGAGCAAGAGTAAGTAAACTCGACAGATCGATCCCGATCGATACCGTGATAAAGAGCATGTGTGGCGGGACACGTGTTGCGAGAGCCACTCGCAACAGGGGGGATGAGCAGAGGAGATTTTCAGCAGAGATCAACAGTTAGTTAATCACGTCGTTTCCCCCTTCCTTGAAACGCGTAAACAACTCGCCGTCGCATTTCGGTCTTTTCTCTTGGCCTGAAATGATGCAACCGGTGCAGTCGAGCTAAAAACGCGAACGAGCTCGAATGCAGCGCACCGGAAAATAGAGTTAATATTCCCTTCTTGAACGACAAGGAGTGTACAGTCGATTGCTCCCTCTCTCCCTATCTATCTATCTACCTTTCCATCTCTCTCTCTCTCTCTTTCCTTTATTCAATCAACACATCTTATCCTCATCTACTTTCCTCCCTTGCCCCCCCCACCCCTTAACGAGGTTCTACAGGCCTCTAACAACATGTCCCGTGTGGAACAAGTGTGGAACAAGTGGAATCTGGTTGAACGATTGGAATTTTAAGTTTAAGGGATCCCGACATTACTGGAGTTGGAACAGAATAGACAGAATCAGTAAAAAGAAAGCCAGTGGAACTTGGTGGAACGAGTGGAACAAGTGGAATCTGGAACGAACACACCTTATGGAGCACTCAAGTTTTTGAAAAATAAAACAAAATATAAATGGAACTCGGTGGAGAAAATGGGGGGTCACAATGGAACCTAGTGGAGCGCCCAGAATCTAAAAGAGCAAGTGGAACCTAATGGAACAATTGAAACCTTTCATCAAAGAGGAACCTAGTGGAACGAGAGGAACCTGGTGGAACAAGTGGAACCTACTCTCTTCCAAAAACAGTTCCAACAACCCATAACCCCCTTAAAATCCCAACTTTTAAAAAACCAACTTCCTCTCCATAACCTTTAACCTCGACAATCCACTCGTATAACACGATTCCAGCAGAATGACTCACTCCCGCCATCGATCCCTTCCAGTACGTTAATCATCCATCCCCGTCTGCATCTCTCGCCTCTGATTGGTGCTTCTAAATTTAAACCCCCGCAAACAAGGGCAAAAGTTTCAATGGAATTAATCACACGCCGCCCTCCATCAGATTTCACAATTCTAATGCAAACACGACGACGACAAAGTAACGGGGAACGACAGATGTGTCTTTTAAATCCCTGCGTGCACACACAGACACAAAGAGACACACACGGTCAGAAGGGGGGGGGGGCACTTCGGGGTTAAAAATGGAGGAGGGGGGTTAGAGGGGGGTTACTCCCATTTCATATCCAGAGAAGAGAGAGAGAGAGGGGGGAGCGGGGTAGGGGGGCGTCGATATATTCAAAACACGAAACAAAACAAAAAACAGTATAACGACTGTGCAGTAGCTAGCGGAGCGGGGGAGTATATGAGTCATGCGACGTCCACCCAACCGTTACGATTCTTGATATCGCTCTAATATACGACGAATAAAAAAATAATACATAATTACATACTTATAAATTCAATCAAATACCTGTTATTTTCGATTTTTAATCGTAAATTTTAAATGATTGAAATTTTAGACATGTAATTCAGTGCTGCATAAATATAAACACATGAATTTATATCAGATATATATTTATATCTATAAGAGCTGTAGATTGTTTTACAATGTATCATGTAGTTTACATACTACTGACTTGTGTATAGAACTGATTTGACACTGTATTAACCATACATTGAATTCCTTTAGATGATATCAACATCTGTCGGTAACTGGGTAGATAGAAGGAGAAATAGACGGGTGAATAGGTAGACTGCTTCATAGACAGCTAAACAGATAGGTAAACAGATACACAGATGCATAGATGGGTAGATTAACTGCAACAACATTTGAAACACATATCAGACTTTACATCAATTACATTTAAGTGGGTTACGATTTTGTTTTAAAACTTCTCTATCATCAGATGTCAACATGATTTGGTTATAAAAGTTAAAAAGAGAGAGGGCGAAGGAAACCCCACGCGAACTCTTCCGTCTCTAATGCGTAGAGAGACGACGAGGAACCCACGCAGCGTCGCCGGGTTTCCAGCCTCACTCTCAGCGTGTACATTGAACGTCTGACCCGGGCGAAAACATCTCTCGTATGACACTTTTTATGATATTCAATGCTGCTCACAACTTCTTCTTCAGAGGCAGCCAGAAACCCAACAGCACCAGCAGCAGCAGCAGCAGCAGCTGGCTCTTCTATCGCAACCGTTCTCTGGCCTCCGGGGCTTGTTGTAAACCAAGAGGAGGAGGAGGAGGAGGAGGAGGCGCTGGTGGAAGAGGTCACAGAGCAGCTGTTTCCGAATTGCCCTCCCCCCCCACGGTCGCTTTTTATACCCTCAAAACTGCACCAACTCTATACTNGGTCTGCCTCTCTCTCTCTCTCTCTTATTCTTTGTTGTTCGGGTGACAATTTCCAAGGAATTTTCTTTCTCTTTCACTAGAACTCGCGAGCTGGGTCTGTACAGGGCGGGGAACAAAGAGAATCCAACAATGTGAAGGGGAACTGAAGGAATACGACAACAGTTTTCACAAATATCTATAAGAAGATGTGAAAAGATGGGATGTCGTCACGAGATTTGGTAGGAACAGTAGAGGTGTGGACGATCCGTGTATCAATCTGTCTGTCTATGTCTGTCCTGTCTACTTATTTATCTATCTAAACTGTTTGTATTTACCCATCTATCTATCTATCTGACAATCAATGTTTCTACCTGTTTAACTACCTGAATGTCTATCCAACTATCAGTCTATCTATTTATGTATCTGTCAATGTTGGATGTTGGATCGACTTGGCTTTAGGTTCAAAGTGGGACTGTAGCCAACCCAACAAATTGAGGATGTTGTGAGACCGACGGATCGACTCAACCTTGCCGATTCAATTCAACTGAAAGACGGATTTTAAGATTGAGTCAATTTGAAATCAAATTTCAAGGACGACTCAATGTCGGCTTCAAAAGTCAACATAATTTCGAACACACAAGTCGAGTCTGCAAATCGACTCAAAGGTGAAGTTCACGAGTCAGCTAAAAGTTGGCGTTCAAAAGTCGATTAACAAGTCACCAACATTCAAATCGACAACAAATCGAGTTTATAAGTCGACTCAGAATCGGATCCACAGACCAACTTCAAGCTCAAATTCACACCATAATTTCACGTAGTGCTACAAGAGTAAACTCTCCTATAATTCTCTCGAAAAAGGCGTTTACGGGAGAATCTCAACACGACACGACACGACACAGAATGTCATCTGCGCCACCAAAATTTCTTTTAAAGCCGTCATAAAACAGCCCGACCCCTCGTTCAGCCCGTCTGGTAACAAACGACACAGATCCACCACAGGACAGAAAAACAATTTTTTTTTCCCTCTCCATTTCCAAACTTCCCAACAGTAGTCGAGAGACCCCCATAGCAAACGACACCCAACGCGTGTTACCAAGTTTAAAAATAAAGTTTACACAAATTCTATTTTATTTCTTTTTTCCCCAAATTTAAACTGTAAACTTGAGGGGGAAAAAATCCGGGAAAAAATTATGTCACAATCAGTCTGGCTTCTGTCCAATCTAAATAATTATTTTTTTGTCTTAAAAAATACAAAAACAGTATCCAACAATAAACAAGAAATTTTTTGACTAAACTGATGTAAACCAAGACAAGTTAATTTAAATCAAGTTAAACTTAATGGTAAATTTCCCCCAGTTATTCTGCTTGCATGTTGGGCTGTTTATTGTTTCATGTATTTTTTGTCTAAAACAGAGAGATAGAGCAATAAATAGAAAATAATTGAAGAAAAAAAGAAACTTACCCCCTCTGCGACAGTTGCATCAAGGGCAAAAGAGACAGGGGTGGCCACGTGCTCGACTCCAAGTGCACCACCCCCGTTCCTCCCTCGTTATACTCTGTTTACGTCGCATTTCCCACTGAAAAAGAGATGGCAGTCTCCCCCTCCCCCTTTTCACCCTCCCACCCCCTCCCGACGCTGACACATCGTGTTTAGTCACACAAAGGAGAAACCCAAAGGGGAACAGGAAAGAGAAATAAGTGTGCAGCCAAAATAAATTACTCTCCTAAATAAGCGAATTTCACCCCTTTTCCCTAGAACACATACACAACCCTCCGCCCCCCTTTATTGTGCATGTGCAAACATATAAATAATTGCTCTAACGGCCTCCCGTCTTTGCTATCTGTCGCTCGCCTATACTGATATATGGAGTTTTCCCTATAAGAGCGACTCGGACCAAAACTGGGGCGAGATGAGCTTACGATGCATAAAAAGACTCGTCTTTGGTATCTGTCGCTCGCCTATACTACTGCATGGGATTTCGTCCATTAAGGCGACTTACATCAAGAGACTATTTCAAATCAGCCAAAACAGCGATTACGCATACGAGTGACTCATCTTTGGTATCTGTCGCTCACCTATACTACTACATCGAGTTTTTCCTATGAGAGCGACTCGAACCAAAGTTGGGTAAAAACAAGCTAAACATGCAATATAGGGCACAAAAGACCCGTCTTGGGTATCGGTCGCCCGCCTTTGGTACCTTATGGAACTCTCTGCATTACAGCGACATTATACCGATTTCACCATCTTACAACGGATGCAACCTATCTCTCTAACACAGCTTTATATGACAAAACAACAGGACTTTCACCATTCAGGGGGGGAGGTGCTTATCCCATAAAACCCTTTCGAATTAACCTCTCTAAAACTTATACTTTTAAAGTTAAATTAAGCGTCTGTGGAACTGTAATCAGGCGTCCAATAACTCAAATGTAAAACGCTACACAATGGGACGCTGTAAAAACCAAAAGAGCCTTTCTCTCAACATCCCATCGTGAGAAAGTCGAGCCACACTTTCTCTTCTCCAGCGAGCACCCAGACGCCCGCCCAAATCATCGGGCAGTGTATATCCAACGACTTTGGTAAAAATCTCATCAATTAGTCAAATGACATTTCAAAAGTTCAAAAATAAACAGCACCAACCAACCGGAAACGGCTGAAAACGAAACCCTAGAGGAGTAACACGGGGGTGAAAAAGTGCAGGGTGCTGGGGGGGCGGCGTTTCTAACGGGGGAAAAACAAGAACCATGACCGGAAGTCCCCCCCCCCTCGTGGCCCCTGCAGTAACCGACCAACCTCGTTGACATGTGACATTACAGTGCCCCTGCAAGATTCTCCATAGATATTCGAAATCTTTATTTCAAAAATAATAATAATAAACCCGCATCTGGAAAGATGACACGATGTCAGAATGCGGGTCTACCTTTCACTACTTTAGCCAATGCTTTTTGCACATAATAACCCCATGACCTGCTTTTCCTTTTGTGATTGATCACTCGTGCTTTATTAAATGAGAAATCTTTTTTCCCCACCGAGGGAGTCTTTCATCGAATAACACACAAAAGAGAACGCGAAAGTAAAATCGAGAAGTAAAAAGGAGCAGCAACAAAGTCTGTTCACAAGGGGGTCAGTCAGGGTGTTCGATTACTCGAGCAAGGGCCCCTGCGAATCCCGCGCCGTTTCCAACAATTTCATTTCAAAAGCAACAACGATTCACGTAAATTTGAATAAAACCAACTTACCCTTGTTTTAAACGACCACGGTGTAAAAAAAGAGCCCAATGATAATTACGCAATCAGTGTTATAAAACTTGTTTACATTACACTTTCCTTCTCCAGATATAAATTTTTTTGAAAATGCTAAAGGCTCTCAACGGCACATCCTTCCTCTCCGGAGTCTGGCCTGCGAATGATTCTTCCCAAACCGAGTGGCGGGGGATTACCTCACGCGCGCTGCCTTTGCCATCTGGCGGAGATCAACACAGACTTGTTTTCAGCGAGCCTGCCCTTTGTTCTCCTTTGTCCCCGTAACACTGAACAGCGAGTCGGCGAGCCTAGGTCTGACTAACGGTCGCTCGCCCGTTTGAATAGACTGGGCAGAGCGACAGCCACCAAAGACGGGCTCGATCTGCACCTGGTCCTCATGTAAGGGATTTTGAAATTGAAATAGAAAAAAAAGTTTTGCAGCCGGGGGTCTTCCAAATGCACGTGTCGCCCTGCGGCGTTTTAGGTGGCAGATGGGCGGAAGCTGTTGAGACTTGTTACACACTGAGACTTTTTGAATTATAAAAAAGCGGGAAATTTGAACCCCCTTCCTTTCTCCCGCTCTTTCCCTTTTTTTCAGTTATCAGTGTGATACGTTCTCTTCTAAGGGTTCAACACACTGAATCAAATTTAAGGTTTTTATTTTTGTATTTAGGGGTGAAACGAAAACATGTACTAAGGGGTATTTTTTTCACTTACTCCCTGAATAACGCGAGTTCGAGTAAGGCTATTGAAATAGCGAGGAGGGGGCGTTCGTTTCACAATCCGAACACACAACAACGAGGGGGGGAGAGAGGGGGAGATTACTGTTTTGTTCAGAGAACTAATTTAAAAACCGGTGGTCTTTTCTAACCTTGTTTCGGTTTTGTATCTCATAGCTTATTCAATTAAGGTCTTCTGCTTGCACATCCATTATGCACACATCCACAAAGAANGGGGGGGGAGGGGGCAAACACCGGATAGGCAACACTACTTGATGTTGACAATAAGAAAAGAGGACTGAAACCATACACACTGCCCGAAAATAAGGGCGGGAAAGCATCGAGCGTCGCATTCGGTTCGACAGGTCCACCCAAGTTTTCGGGCAGTGAATTTGGGAAACAACCGCGCAGTGGCAAAGACGTCTCTAGGTATTAGCGTCTAACTATACGATACTGCCCGAAAATTAGGGTGTATCTCCTCATTTCGAGTGAAACAATACGAATCGTTATCAAATTTGTGAATCCCCGCCCAAGTTTTCGGGCAGCGTCTGTTAAAACCGAGCAAGTCCAACAAAACGCGTCCAAACGTACAAAGCTGCCCGAAAACCAGGGTGGGCTTCTTCAGCTCCAGGGAAAATTTTATTAATCGTATTCAGCTTTATGCAACCACCCAAGATTTCGGGCAGTGATAGTGAACTAGGTCTTATGATGTAAAACCGCCTTGGTAGTTCCACCCAACTCTTTGGACAGTGCATTAAGAAGAAAACAAAATTCGCGAAGGGAAACGGTTACAAAACCAGATATACCTCTTATGAATAATAACGTCTAACTATAATCCACCCAACTGCCCGTAAATTAGGACGGGAAACATCAAACTCCCATTCAAACCTTCAAGATTCCACCCAACTCTTCGGGCAGTGCATCAGTGAAAAACACAATCCATCACAATATACTTTCGAAACCAGATCATCTTTAACTTATGAGCATCCTCTTATTCACTTCACCCAACTGCCCGAAAACTAGGATGGGAAACATCAAACTCCCATTCAAAACGTACAAGATTCCACCCAACTCTTCGGGCAGTGCATCAGTGAAACACACAATCCTTCATATTATCCTTTCGAAACCAGATCATCTTTAACTTATGAACATCTTATTCACTTCGACCAACTGCCCGAAAACTAGGACGGGAAAACTCAAACTCCCATTCAAAACCTACAAGATTCCACCCAACTCTTCGGACAGTGCATCAGTGAAAAGCACAATCCATCATAGGTTTACACTTTCGAAACCAGATCATCTTTAACTTGTTGACATCCACCTATTCTCTTGACCCAACTGCCCGAAAACCAGGGCGGATTTTTAAATTCCAATTCCTTCTTATTATTTCCACTGCAGACTTTTACTTTGCAATTTCTAATCTTTATATTGTATTTTGGACGCTGCTGAAACCCAATTCAACCAGATGACGGCTTGGTTAATCACACGTGAAAACAAGGGCAGATGAAAGAGAGAACGTTCACCGCGCGGAGATTCTTCATAACGTCCACTATACACAAAAGAGAAAGAGAAAGGGAAGATGAAAATTCCAGTCGGTGAAACCTGGAAATAACCGTAACATCCATTTTGGAGGAGAAAAAATACAAAAAAATAAGTAGTGTGCGTTCAAAACATCGTTTGGGTGAAATTGGGCCAATCGTGGGGCTCCGTTTTTGTCGTCTTCCTCGCTGTTGACCAACCAGACCAACGCGAAAATATCAACACAGAGGAAGGCGAATAAAACGGAAAATAAAAGGTGATGGAAGGAAAATGAAAGCGTTTCTCAGAGAGATCAACAACGAGAAAGAGAACATTAGAATAATAATTTTAAACATGAAAAAGAAAATTCCAACAATTGTAAGATTATCAAAAAATAGCGCGAAAAAAAAGAAACTCGCGTTTCGCTCTCTTTTGCCCTCGTTTTCTCTCTGTTATAGTTAACTGGGAAAGTAATTAAATTAATACATTATCGATACCACATTTCCAATCGATACATAACTTTTCACAGAAGAATCGATTACTTGGATCGATTATATAAGAATCCTATACACTGAGTATGTTCACATGAGTATAGAGTGTATCGATTTAACGCCAAGGTTTGAATGTGGCGCCAATCGATTCGATTTGCCAATAACCGATTGTTGATTTTACGTTATGCAATGCAACTGAAATTAGATCATTTGTAGGCTAATCAATCGATTTAAATTCCACGTAATCGATGGACAAATTTCCAATCCACCAATATCGATAATTTATTTCCGGTAACAGTGCTATAATCGATTCCTAATGAAGGATCGATATATCAGTACTCATTCATAAGTATACCCGATATCATTCATTCAAAAACCAGATACTTGTAAATATATATGTATATATTTCGTCTGCTAGACATTGTACACAAAAGCAGAAAACATTACCACAATGGTATGATAAAGATCCAAACTCATACGATGACAGGCAAGTAGAAACCAAACTCAAAACACCGCTGGTTATCATCACCATAGGTGATAGTTACATAGAACAGAATAGAACAGAAACTAGCAGAAACTATTAGCAAGACTAGCCAATTTTATCATTCACTAATTTGATATAAACATTTCAGATTGCGAAACAGAATCAAGTTCAAAAGAAGAATTCCAAAATCAAATTTCCCGCCGACTTTCTTTCTCAGAGCTCGGTCACTGGCAGACTATCGATGTAAGTTCTGCAAGAAGAAATTTTTCGATAATCTCAAAACATCTCGTTTTCCCGCGTTTTCTACCGAGGTACATTCAAAAGAAAGTGCAAAAATAAAAACGTGGCCATTTCTCGTTGTTAAAATTTCTTCTCCTTTTTACATTGAAAAAGAAAATAAATAAATAAAAACAGAAGGGAATGAAATAGGAAAATGGAAAAAAGCCCCGAGTGAAAGCAGCAGGTGAAATTCGGTATAACATGCGCGCGCAGTGGTAAATAAGTAGATAAACTGGCTTAAAAAAAAATAAAAAAAGGCGAGTTTTATGTGTGGCAAGAGATAAACATGCAAGTGGTGGTTTTTCACAATTTTTTTTATAAGTCTCGCCTTCTCTCTCTCTCTTGATTGCTATTGTTTTCTTACGTCTGACCAAAAGAGATGTTTTTGCCTCCATTCGTCCTCGTCGTCGCCGTTGCGTTTTTCAAGATGCCTCCCTTTTCTTGTCCGTTAGATTGTCCGTTAGCCTGTCCGTTGAGTGATTTAGCGTTGATCTGAATGATGACTTTGTTGTCGGACGCCTTTTGAATCAAGTTGGAGTCGGCACCAATCGACGGTAGACTGTCCGGGTTCGAGTTGCCGGCCGCTAGAGCCGCCATGCGTGCCTGAATGGCCGGTGCCGGTTTGCGGACAACTGAAGCGGACGCCTTACCGTCCGTTGTGTCCGTTATGTTGACCGTGCTGATGTTTTTGCTCAGCCGGACGGTGTTGGCTTTGCTCGAGGGCACCAGCAGCTGCGGTTCGGATTTGCGAAAGGCTACGGTGGAACTCTTGCCGGTCGACGCCATTTTGAGCGCCATCTTGTTCTCCGCCGGCGGGTCGCGGTGGCCCAGGTTCAGCGCTTTCAGTTCGGCGATGACCGAGTCCCTCTTGTTCGGTAGAGGGTTGCTCTATGGACAGTTAACAAATGATGAGTTAGGCACTGAAAGGTGTTGAATTTGTTAGATGACTAATCTGTTAGATAACTCTATACCTACTGGGTGAAACTACTTGGTAGTACTGAATCACAAATCTATAAACTAGTTAATCACGTAATGTTCCTTTAACTACATCGCGTTATCTATTTACCTGTTTATCCATCTATCTATCTATAAACTACTTACCTACCTACCTACCTATCTATCCATCTATCATCATAACAACCATATAACTACCATATCTTACCAAACTCTTGACAATTAGGTACTGGTTTGTGTTGCAGCTGTTAAATGACTCTTAAAACTACTGGACATTTCACTTAGTACTACTGAGTTATGATTACAGGTTTTTTCTTGCGTTAAATACATCACTGATACAAGGTGACTGCCTATTCAGCACTTTCTGACATCTTAATTTGAGGGTTTAATAGAAGTACATCTTAATGAGCCACTTACTACTACTGACTTTTAAACAATCAGAATCTTGTGAAGACTGGAGTGAGCAAAGTGTCTTACCATCTGCTTAACGTCAGGCTCTGGATTTCGGAATCCTTCCGGCGGAGGCGGCATAGGTACTTCAACTGGTAGTTCTTCCGGAGCTCTCTGACGTAGTCGAGCCCTGGAAAGAGTCTGACTCAATTCCGTCTGAAGAAGACTCTTGACATTTCCTCCGGCGGCGGACGGCGGAGGCGCTTCCGCTTTAGCTTTCGGCGGAAGGAAGTCGAATTTGGACGGCGGAGGACGCTGCTGTGGCGTAGGGTAGGAACCAATGGTGATCCGCACTCCGGGAGCGGCTGATTCATCCTTCTTTCTGCGGAGAATGACCCCCTCTTGGGGTAGGCGACTCATTTTCGAGTCGACTTGTTCTGCCGGAAGTGATGAGTCGTAATCCGGAAGAGGCACGGTTGGCGCAGCGCGATTTCCGCTCTTCTTAATGGGGGCTTCCGATGTTGCCGGTGGCTATTTAGGAAAAGAAATTTAATACTGCATGAATTTGTCGGTAAACAAACTGTAACCGTTATTCTCGCGATTATGAATGAAAGGTGAAAATTAACAACCGTCTGTGTATCTATCTACGTATTTTTCTAGCTATTTAGCTATCTGTATCTATCTATCTATCTAGCCAGCTCGCTGTCAATATACCTGTCTTTTTGTCTACATGCTTCATTATCTACCTACCTTTCTAGCTATCCATCTGTCTATTCATCCCACTGTCTATCTTTCTGTCTATCTATCTATCTGTCTACCTACCTAATTACTTATCTACACAAATGTCTTTTTTCCTACTTGCTTAACTATCCACCTATCTTTCTAGCTATCCATCTGTCAGTTCACCCAACTGGTCCATCTGTCAATCTATTTCACTTACCCATGTAGAGCTACACCTATCTGTCTATTCACCTAACTTCTATCTATCAATACTCAAGTATCTACTTACCTATATATCCAACTAACTTTCAGTCTATCTGTCCAACTGTCCATCTACCTACTCGTCTAGCTAGCTAGCTGTATATCCACCCGTCTACCCATCTAATTCATCTTTCACTGCTAATGTAACAGTCGATTTTTCTATCTATCTATCTATCTATCTAATATCTATCTGCCTGTCACTCTGTCTATGTAACTATTTGTCTGTCTCTACGTATCTATCTATCTATCCATCGATTTATCCATCTTTCTAAATATTGATAAGATTTATAGAAACCAAAATTATCCAACCCCCGCGATATGTTTACTTCCACATGTTTATCGTCCCTCTCCTCCTTTTTCTCTCTTCTTGTATTTTAAAGGGCGGATTAGGCCTATCATTGATATGTCATCCCAACCGAAACTTTCGCTTGGTCGAGACCGCGCCATATACAAAGACGATAGACATAATACAAAGACGTGCCTTCTATTTATTGATTTTGTATTAGTTTTTTCTACAACCAAATGGCTGTGCATCTTCATTCCTTTTCTATTTCTCAATACCGTTTTTTTATACTCTGCCTTATATCCCCCTATCTTTACTGGTCCTATATATTTTTTTATGCGTCTGTGCCTTTTCCTTGTGTACAAAAAATAAGTCGTCCCAGACGATTGGGAGCAAGCAATAGAAAAAGTATTTGGGACGCACAGAAAAAGTGAGAGAGAGAGGGAAAAAAATGTGTAAAGCGTTGAAAGACGAAATCACAATGGAAACGCTAATTTTCCACCATCCTCGGTTTTGCAATTGTCGTTTTCCAACTTAATAGTAACAACTTTTCTTTATGGAAACCCAACAATATTGTTATTTAAAAACATAACTTTAGATAGACGGATAGATCGAGAGGGGGGATAGATAAATAGGTAGATAGACAGATAGATAGGTTGGTAAAGTAGATAAATAAACAGATAGATAGGTAGTTAGGTTGATAGTAGATAGATAGATAGGTAGGTAGACAGATAAACAGATAGATAAGTAGTTAGGTTAGATAGATATAGTAGATAGCAGATAGATGGGTAGCTAGGTAGGTAGATAAACAGGTTGATAGGTATTTAGGTTGATAGGTATACAGATAGGTAGATAGATAGGTAGGCAGGTATGTAGATAAATAGATATATAGATAAACATGGAGGTAAATAGATAGATAGACAGATACGTAAAAGGATAGATATATGTTTATCAAGGTAGGTAGGTAGGTTGGTAAGTAGGTAGGTAGGTAGGTAGGTAGGTAAGTAGATATATAAGTGGGTAGATAGATAGATACATAGACAGACAGACAGACAGACAGATAGACAGATAGGTGCTTAGACATATCCCTTAACAATAACAACACAAGTGTAACAGGGATTGTTAAGACTAAACCCAGTTTAAACGTATAAGATGGTCTAACAAAGTTAACTGACAGCATCCAGAAAGTTATATCACATTGAATAAAATAAGTTTACGAATTCGTATTACGTTAACAGTTAAAAAACAGAATATCTACTTCCAGACGTTCAGCACAATACTAAGTGGTAATTTATAGTTGTATACACGCTACCTGACATACCCTATTGAGCGTGGTACCTAAATACTAAAGTAGTTCTAAAATCTGCCACTAGATGTCGCTTTTATTCTGTGGCAAGAGCTTTTGATATATCGACATTGACAGTGATATGGTACATCACTATGTTGTCTACACTGTTAAAAAAAACATCCTGTTTCCGGGCTAAAATGACGTCCCCCGTTTTTTCGGACATCAGTATAAGAAACCCGACCCACCCTTAAGAAACCGGACGTATCTTTAAAAAACCGGACCCCTCTCTAAAAAACCGGAGCACAAATATCGGACCCTTCTGTAACATACCGGACTCCCGCGTAGTAAACTGGACCCCCTATACCGGACCCTTTCGTAACAAGCCGGATCCTCCCATAATACGCCGGAATCCTCGCCCTATACTACGGTACGGCTCAGGTTACGGTAAACCCTCCTTACCAATAAAATTATGAAACTAATGAAACCAAGAAGGACGAAGGCTCGTTTAAGAAACCGCAATCGTTGTATTGTGTTATAGCATTCACCTGTCTTACAAATGGGGCGGGTATTACCAATTGAAAAACTAAAACGGTGCCCGTACAGCAATCGTGGCAGGAGTCTGAGGGCTGCTTTGCCAATCACATCTGCAGAGTTAGAATAGGTATTAGAGACCACTACTGCTTTGGAGTAATACAGGTCAATATATTTACAAGGTGACTGAGGCCGAACACCTTGAAGCAACCGAAGTTCTTCCTCAATGGTTTTCCCCTTTTCTATCTTGGCCAATTCGATGATGATTGGAGTAATTTCTTCCCAGTTCTTCCTGACGAGGGAAGACATCGACTCGTCTTTCACAATACGTTCGAATTCGGCGACAAACTATAGATTTAAGA
>JAIQCU010001907.1:0-14966 GCA_022114935.1 Leptestheria dahalacensis
CTGAAACCAACTTGTTGGTCTTTATTGAGTACTTAAGATCGTGGTGCTAATTCTCGCCCCCGTCCCAGAATTAGGCATCACAATATATAGGTAGGCAGATACAGAGGCCGATAAGTAGGCAGATAAATTGATAGATGGAAAGACAGATAGGTCAATAGCTAGGTAAATGGAATCGAGAAGAATATAGATGCGGAACACATAGAAAGGTACATAGATAGATAGATAGATAGAGTTATCAGATACATAGAAATAATTCAGGACCTTGTAGAATCCTCGTTTTGTGCTGATAGACAGATAGAGAGACAAAAAGACAGATAGATAGATGGGGAGATAAATAGATAGATAAATTAAGAGATTAGACAGACAGATGAATAGGTAAATATGTAGACAGACAGATAGATAGATGGATGGATAGATAGGCAGATAGATATACTGATAAATAGAAAGATAGACAGACAGACATATAATTAGGTAGATAGGTAGACAGACAGACAGATAGTCAGATCGACAGATTGATAGATAGATGGCCAGATCTTGTGAAATCCGAGGAATTCGCTACCCCATTTCAGGTGTACGTAGTCAGGAATCATTCCGTGATTCTTACCCTCATTTCTAGTTGATTTCAATGGTCCTTTCTCGTAATTCTTCACCTCATTTCCCTCATTTCCCCGGCAAGTGTACGGTGATTCTTGGGAGTAGCGAACCCCTCGGTGAAATCCTCATTTTGTGATTCTGCGTGGGGTCTCTATGGAAACTGTGTATCTTGGAAACGTGGGATGTAGTTGGCATCAAGTTGATTATAACCCAAGTACGGCTGCTAACCTGTATCCGGCCATCATATAGCAGTAACTCTTGAGAGATTACGAAACTTTTGTCGTCTAATTAGTAATTACACATGAGCAAACAGGTGTGAAAAGAGCTGTTTCCACAGATAAATGTTATATTGTATGTAATAATGTCAGCTATAGCCAACCTCAAGTCTGATCAGTGGTCATACAAGTGACAATTAACCTGACCAAACCTTGCAGATTTTGATCGACGAGCAAAACGTAGTACTACTCTCACCGAGGAATAGTTTGTCTCAATTGCTTTCTTTTCTGCACCACAGTACAGTACTTACGTAGCTATAACTTAATTCAGTTTTTGTGTTCGCGATTTTAAACTCTCTCGCAGTAGTTAGTTCTAGGTAACCTGGTTTTGTCTGCCGTACTTTAGATTCCATTTAAATAACGTTCAGTGCATGAATTGTCTTTGTTATTTGCTATGTGTGTCTGTGAGTAGCAATCGAATGAAGATGACTCTAAAATTATTCATTAGCTGGAAAATTTGCAATTGAAAAGAGGGCGAAATGTCGAATCGACTCGTATTCTTCACGTGGGTACGCAGTTGAGACGACCGCAGTTGAAAAGAGCGTCAAAAATCGAGTCGACTCATATACAACACGTGGGTACGCAGTTGAGTCGACCGCAGTTGAAAAGCGCACGAAAAGTCGAGTCGACTCGTGTACGACACGTGGATACACACTTGAGTGGTCCGCAGTTGAAAAGAGCGCGAAATGTCGAGTCGACTCATATACGACACATGGGTATGAAGTTGACTCATGCGATGACGCAATTGAATCATCGAGTCATGATGACGTCATAGATGGTCATAGCAATTCACTACTGCCGGGCATGCCCGGACTTGTTTGGCTCCCATGTAAAGAGATAGGAGAAACGTTTCTACAGAAACAGATAGGGAATTAGAAGAAAAAGGGGGAAAAAGCGTGGAGTGTAAAAAAGTGAACAATAAGTCTCCATGCTGGTAAGCAATGGAGACAATAAATGTTATTGTTTATCCAGTGTTGTATTACCAAAAGCAACTTTTGGGTCTCATCAAAACACAATGCAGATTTCAACTTCGCGTATCCTTCCCTTGCACGAGTAAGTCTCGGTTCGTCTGCTGCAGTGTTCAGATGGGAAACGGTAGGTTTAGCTCCCTGACGTTTGTTCTCCATGTTGGCTTATGGCATAATATTCAAGCAGACGACGTTTGTCACCTGTTTATCTGGGGATTTCAGTTTAATTAAGCCAGGAATTGGAAAAAAATGTTTAAATTAAGTGATGAAAGCTTAACTATATGATCCTTAATTAAGACTTGATAACCTGCTTCAAACAGTTGTAACTACAGTGTAATTGGCAGCCGTCGAGGATTATTGGAAACACAACAAGTTTCTAATTGGATGGAGAGGGGCCTAATTAGTAATTATAACCGGATTTACATACATTTTAACAGTAATTTAAAGGAATGAAGTTCAAAGGCAAAGAAAAACGCTGTATTTTCAATTTGTACGACACGGGACACACAACGTGAGGCACAGCATTTTTGTTAGATTCATCGTTTTCAGAATTGTTTAAATACATCGTTGGGTTAATAGATATTCACGTAACTGGATATGCATATAATGAATATGTCAGGGTACAGGCAGAGATTCCTCGGACGTATTGGGCAGTTTACTGGTCTTCACGTCGTCGTAAGCGATAGTGAAGATACTCTTTTTCTCCAGGAACTTTCTGGTGCTGGAATTCTTGACTCCGTTCAAGGCGATACCCGAATCCAAATCGTCTTCGATGGGATCGTCCTGCGGGTTCCAGTCTGGATTGGCTTTACCGCTCCTGCGTCTCGCAGTGGTGATCTTCTGCACTCGGTCCGCGGTACTGCTGCTCTCCGTGTCCGTCTCGTTGTGAGGTTTCTTGCGTACGTGCTTGTGACCGCCTGTTCAAGTAGAGGAATATGTAATGATATTGATATCTGTAATATGCAACGTTTATATCATGTTAGTTAAGTTAAGTATAGAAGATTGAATGTTATCACATTGGAGAAAAACAGCTTTAGAAAGCAGACTGAAAAAGCTAACAGTGAATGAATACAATGGAATCACGTTGAAGCTAATTGTTATTTGATAGTCGCGTCTAACGGATGCAAAGTTGAAACGGAAATGTAGGAAACAAGGATTTTCTAGGAAAGCCTTTCAGACGACGCATAAATTAGTTATCGGATAGCACGGGGAGGGAAGCGAGCGACGTATATTTTTAAAAATTAACAACTAAACAGCGTTCGCTTGTACCCTGTTTTCATGGTAATTGCATGTCTGACTGGATCATTTTATAATATAATAATACTATTACCAGTTTTTAAATCAAATTTACAATGAGATTGGTAATTAGAATCCATCTAATAGAATCTCATTTATTTAGTCGCTAGCCCTCGTATCTCATCTATTTGTACCTCTATCTATCTGTCTATCTATTTATCTGTCTATTTAACTAACATTAAATATATATCTATTTAACTAACATTAAATATCTATCTATTTAACTATCTATATATCTACCAAATTATCTATCTACCTGTCTATCTATCTATCTACGTATCTACCTATTTACCTGTCTATCTGTTCTATCTATCTGTCCATCTATCTATCGGTCTATCTATTTATCTATCTATCTATCCATTGATCTGTCTATCTACCTATCTGTCTGTCTATCTATCTATCCATCTATCTATCTATCTACCTACCTATCTATGTCTATATATTTGTCTATCTATTCAAATATCTACCTGTGTAACTATCTATCTACCCATCCGTCTGTCTTTCTATCTATCTGTCTATCTATCTATCTACCTATCTGTCTGTCTGCATTAAAAAAAGTGTTCACTTTCCCGCTATGTTTTGCTAATTGCTTTTTTCTTTAACCTGTGTTTAATAAAATAATTCTATAACAACTTTAATAATAAAACTTAACCTATTTAATATACATTAACACAGAAATTGAATTAACAGGATATAGTTGTTAATTGTATATATATAGAGAGACTACGGTTGCTTCATACTTTTCTCGCTGCGAACTACGCTGGATTTCTGCCTCAGCATACTGGTCCTGTTGTGGAAATAGGGCGGTCCTTTAATGGTACCATCAGTATCGCTGGAACGGTCCGGGATCCAGGCTTGTTTAGGTCGAGATTCCTCCCTGGATTGGGATTCATCTTTAACCGAGGCAGAGAGTCTCTGGCTGGTTAAATTGATCCTCGCTGCAGATCCTGTTTGGAGGTTTTCGCGTTCCAGCGCGCTTTCCGTCTCCTCAACAATGGGTGTCCGTATCTGTTTCTGATGCAACGGACGACTGTCCTGAATAAACCTGTTGAGGACAAGGTTCTTTCCTTGATTATCCTCAAAGGTTATCACTTCGGAATGACCGATCCTTTGGTAGGGCATCTCCCGGGTACCAACGAGACTGGCCGAGTCTTCTGGATGGATTTCACTGACGTCTAATTGCTCCCTCTGCCGGAATTCCGACGGTTTTTTGGCCTCGGTTTCCGTGTCTCGAGTCCGGTCCGTGGAATCGGCTTCCGCGCGGTGAATTCCGCCCTGGCCCCGGCGCGGGAAGTTTGAGTTTCTGGAAAGGCGATCCTTGTCTCCGCTCCATGCTTCTCGTCGAACTGTAATGATACAATATATACTTCCGTAATGAAGTTGATAACATTACATGTAATTCATTCTTTATTACCTGTATGGACCGGGGCAGTTTTAACCTGGCCGCTTTCACCGGCGCTAACTTTGCGCTCCTTTTTACTGGGAATAAATTAAGATTTGATTTGAAGTCTATCATATTTGCATTGACATTTTGTCAAACATTTGATTACCTTACGATTTAATTTATTGTAGCAGTATATTATATGTGTGCAAAATGGGAAATACATAACAAGATTGTTATATTTTGTTACGTACCATTTTTGCTTTCATCTATCTATCTATCTATCCATCTATCTATCTATTTATCCATCTATCTATCTGTCTATCTGTCTATACATGTATAAATCCATCCATCTACCTATCTATCTATCTATCTATGCATGTGTAAATCCATCTGTCTATCTACCTTGCTATGTATCTATCTATGTATCGATCCAGCTATCTATCCATCCATCCATCCACTCATCCATAGATCTATCTATCTATCTATCACATCCATCCATCTATCTACCTAGCTATACGTACCTTATATACATCCCTCTATCTATCCGCCTATCTATAATATATTTCTCTATCTATACATCCGTCCCTCTATCTACCTATCTATCTACGTACTTACTATAATACAGTATACATACACAGTACAATACAGTAATATAGTGTACTATACTTGTCTATCATCTATCTATCTATCAATCTATCTACTTACCTAAATATTTCTAGTTAAAATAAATTTTGCACTATGAACTTCAGTAATTAATACATTCATTGATTATTTTTTGTTCAGTTTGCAGCATATTTACTTTGATTTGTAGCAAGAGCACTGCGGGTAGCAGCAGCACAGGATCACGATAATGATGACTACAGCAAGCAAGAGGCAGATGAACACGAGAACCCACGACAGGACGCTGTTCCGGTACTCGTATTCCTCCTAAAATATTTAATTTGACATTCATTTTCATTAATTTTCTGAATTACCTACTGATTAATTACAAAATAGATAAAAGAATAATATGAAGTAAACTGATAGTACGTTATTTGGTGGAGAAATTAAACAGAAGTAACCCATCAAATGATATAAATTTCATAAGAGTTCAGAGAATTTCGATTCACTACTCAATCAAACATGGTTTTATGTCATCTGTCCTTAAGAATCGATCATTTGAAATTAAGAATCTTTTTTGAATTAGGTGAAAATCATTTCAAGTTGGTTTGGACATGATATTTTCTTTAGTTAGAACGACCATTCATTTGCCTTCGGTCCCTATCATCTGTCAACTAGTCTAGGCATCACTGTACGTGAGTCATAATAACAATCCCTGTGTTGTATGTGAACCCTAGTGAGTCACACGAGAGTCATTAATTCAGTGTGGGTTAATTAACTCCAGTCATTAAGAAGACGTACGATTTTACTGATTGTCACAGCGCTGGCTTCCGAGACGGCCAACTCGTTCCTGATGCGCTCGACGTCGATGACCGCCGCGTTCGGTGGGTATCGCACCGTTGCCACAACTCGGCTCCGCTGACTGTTTCCAACAGAATAGAATCCAACAAGACAGAAACACGAACCCAAATCTTTAATTACGTTTTCTCGGTATATAAATAATACAATAACAATATATAAATTATAAAAAAATAAAAGATATAAGATATTAAAAACAATAAATAATAATATAGTTATTACATCAACTTAAATTTGGACATTCAGTCAAGTCATGCACAGTTAATTTACTCTTTGTTGGATTGCCTTTCACTCGCAGGTCCCACCGACTCTTCCCCGTAAGAATGGACGCTCTGAATGGACGTCGGCGCTCCCGTTAACGCCCCCAGCATGGATTCGATGCGCTGCTTCTCCCTCTCCACGTCGCTGGCACTCTTAGGCAGCAGGAAGTAGACGTTTCTCGAAGAAACTTCCTGCGTGTAGATGTGCACGGGAACCTGACTGTGAAGGTGAGGTATGCCCAGATCGTAAGCGCGCACTTGCAGGGTAATGACCGGCTCGACGGTACCGGGAGTCAGCGGAGAAGTTAAAGTAATTTCTCCTGTTTATTTGAATTTGAAAAAATAATTAAATTTAATATAAGTAAACAATTTGAAATTTAAGTAAAAACAAGACGAAGAAAGGGACATGATAATGGCAAAGGAAATTAACAAATAATTGTAATTAATATAATACAAAATAGAATTAAGATGTAAAACAGAAAAAGTCAACAGTAACAAATCACTGAAAATGTTACGTACGAAATAATCGTAATTACCAGCAATTCACCATCTCTGAAATCAGACTGTACAGTTTAAAAGTTTATAATTTGTACTAAATGACCAGTGTCAAGATTAATAAACTTACCAGTAACCTCGTTGATGCGAAACTTGGACTCGTAGTTCCCTTTAACGATCTCGTAACGGACTTGTCCGTTCACAGGTCCGCTGTCCTTATCGACGGCCTTTATGAGAGTAAATTCAATCTGTCTATAATACTTGACAATGATAGGCGGATAGAAATAGTTAAATAGATAGACAGACAGATAGTTAGATAGATAGATCGACAGATGGGTAGGTAGGTAGATAGATGGATAGATAGATAGATAAATAGGCAGATAGATAGGTGGACAGATGGATGTAAGGATGGATGGATGAATGGATAGATGGATAGATACATAGATAGACAGACAAATAGACAGACGAATGTAAGGATAGATGGACGAATAGATAGTAGATACATCGGTAGATATATAGATGGATAGATAGATAACATAGATAAACAGATGGATAGACAGATAGATAGATAGACAGATGGATGTAAGGGTGGATGGATGAATGGATAGGTAGATGAATGGATAGATGGATGGACACATAGATAGATGGACGGATAGACAGATATTTAGACAGACAGACAGACAGATAGATAGACAGACAGATAGGTAGACAGACACATGGAAAGACAGACAGACAGACAGACAGATAGATAGATAGATAGATAGGCAGGTAGATAGTTAGATACATTACATAGAGAGATAATTAATACCTGGACAATGAGTTTAGAGGTGAATTTGGTCAAGTCCGGCATTAGATTGGCCTCGTAAAGAGTGTTGAGGAACTGCGGAGCGTTATCGTTGACGTCGGTTAGGCGTACCAGAAGAGGAACTGTCGTCGGTCGACCTTTACCGTCTTCATCGCGTGCCTCCACGGTTAACGATATCTCTATCAAAGGATAACTCGATTAGCAACTCATTAATATTTAAATAACGAGAGGTCGAACTGCATTAGTTTATCGGTTAAACTTAAATAAAATGAACCGGTAATTCGAGAACTGCTACAGAACTGAAAAGAGCGATTTCTAACCCAATAAAAGAATATTGTAATTAATATTTCTTTTTCTAAAGTTAACTAATTCATGTAATGAGTTTACAAGGATTTATTGCTTATTTGGATATTAATATATTAATCTATTTACTTTATATTTTACGTGATGAATAGTCAAGTAATTACGGAAAATCGACTAATTTAAATATTAATTTATAAACTTTAATGTTTCATTAACCTTGGAGTCGAGCAACGAATCAACTTCTAACACAGATTAATCGAAATTGATTTCCAATAGATCTTTACCGGGTGTGCTTTCTCGGTCAAGCAGCTTTGCTGATGCCACGCTAATCGATCCCGTAACCGGATCGAGGCTAAAAGCCTTCGACAGTTCTCCGTGAATGGCGGTGTAGCGGACGGATCCGAAGCTTCCGGAATCGACATCGCTGGCCTTGACCTGGATCACGGGGGTGGAAACGGGAGAATTCTCGGCGATATCGGCCACGTAGCGATCTTTGTCGAAGACGGGGACATTGTCGTTGACGTCGATGATGTAGACGGTGATGTCGGCGGTCGAGGACTTGCTGCTTCCTTGGTGAACTTCGCGGGCGACTATCTGCGGACAAGTTCGATGAATCCCCGCTTAAAATTTTCAGTCATTAACTTGTAATTAAGTAGTCTGATTCAACTTATCAATCAAAGGATTAAATGAACAGCAAAAGGACCTCGGGTAAAGTTAATTAATTATTTCTCAAGAGTGGATCAGACTGAATCAAGTGATAATCATCACCTTGAAGAATAACATTAATTTCTTTAAATAGTGGACCGAAATTAATATTTACTAATTTTCCGAGTTTGAAAATAAGTTAAAACTTCAGTTAATTTTAATTCGTTTGATGTTTTTAATGAGCAGATCAAATTAAAGTCTAATCATCATTTGAATTAACCACTCATGTGATAGTTAAATTACCAATTCAATTAATTGTTTAATTCATGTGTTAAACTTTGATTTCTCGTTCCCCCACCTTGAACTGCAACTTGTGCGCCTTCTCGTAATCGATCCCGCTGGGATTCTTGACACGGATGACGAATTCCGCGTTATTTTCAGCCACTGAAGGAGAAATATCGAAGGTCCCATTATCGTTGACCAGCAGAAGTGAAAATATCCCGTCCTGACCCTAAATTTGCGGCAATTCAACTTTAATTGTAATTACAATATCTCAGTTTTAAACTTGAAATAAACACAGTTACGAGGTCGTTATCCGTAACGACTGGACGCTGCCCGTCACCGAAACGGAGCGCGGTCCCGATGGGTGCGTTCTCTTCCATGTAAGCCACGTATCTGTCGATAAAGTTGTTAAATTTTAATTCAAATAAAACTAAGTAAATAAACGTTAACTTTAATAAAGGATCGGTGATCTTAATTCTTAGCAATACATAGAAATAATAAATTCTTAAATTGCAGCGATTGTGTTAAAAATAGGATTTAATTATACTATTTAATTATATTCATTATTATTACATTACTTTATTTATTTATTATACTATTATTCATATTTAGTGTTATAATTAGCATGAATAAACTATATGTCATATTATTTAATTTAATGTAATGATAGTATATTACGCTTTGACTTTATCTCATTTCCGTATTCATCGTCTTAAATAGACAGTCTGGTTAGTCTAATATGTTGCTATTTGTCGCAATTCTGCGATCTAATTTTATAAATAAATCAATTAGCTAAAAATTTTTAATTAATAAAACTGAATACGTTTGTAGAGAGAACGTGGGCGCATCATTGGTTGCGTCCTCCACAATGATGGCCAAACTGACGTTGGATCTCGAGTTGGAGTCGTCGTTGTCTGCCCCGATCTCTTCGGCGACGATGGTTAACAGGAACGGGGTATTCCGCCTCACCATGGTCGTTAATTCGGCCAGGGATTTCCGTATTTGGAGCTCACCTTCACATTATTGATAATTAAGAATTGATTTAAATAATTAATTTCTAATTGACAATTTTAATAATTGAAATCCAGTTTAAATTGCTATCATATTACTGATTAATATTGATAATTATTATTACTATTTAAATCTTTTGATATCAATAATAACTCGATTGTAACGGATAAAGATACAATGGAAATACAGAGGGTGGAAGAAGGAATACCCGTTTTCGGATCCATCTGAAAGAACGGTGCAAACGGACTGGAATCGGCGACAATGCCGTACTGCAATTCCCGCGGGACTCCCTTATCACCATCCTGGGCTGCGACTTGGAACACGTGACTTCCCTGCAAGGTTACGCGCATAAATTAACCTTGAGTAACTTAACTCAGTATGGAGCGAGGGCTGTTACAATCTGCAGAGTATCTCGAATGGAAGTCACTGAAGGCGCCGAAGTGAAAACCGGAGGCGAATCCTGAACGTCGGCCACGATGACTGTCATGTTGAATTCGATGATATTGCGGCTGTCCACCGTGTTGTTCACATAGGCGTTCTAATAGATTAAGTTAATTTACAGCCAAAACTTAACAATAAGATATAGTAAGATAATAGGTAGGTAGATGCATATCTAACTAATACAATAGATAAAACAGATAGACAGGTAAATAGCTAGGTAGACAAATAGATAAAATAGGGGAAGATAGATAGGTACATAGATAGATGGATAGATAGATTGGTTGGTTGATTGGTAATTGGGATAATTAGATGGAGCGAAAGATCGATAGATAGTTAGACACATAGACTGATAGAATGAGTGACAGATAGATAGGTAAGCAGATAAGGTAGTTAAGACAGAGAGATAGATAGTTAGTCAGACGGAAGGATGGATGGGTGGACAGATACATAAGTAGGTAGATAGATGGATTGAAGGGCAGGTAGATAGGCAGATGGATAAGTAGATAGATAGGTACAAAGACAGATGTATGGGTAGATAGATGGGTAGATAGATAAATTGATTGTTTGACTGATTCATAAATAGGATAAATAGATGGAGCGAAGGATAGATAGATAGATACGTAGAAAGAATGATTGACAGACAGGTCGATAGGTAAGCAGACAAGGCAGTTAGACAGAGAGATAGACAGTTAGTCAGATGGACAGATGGCTGGGTGGACAGATACGTAAGTAGGTAGATAGACGGACTGAAGGATAGGTAGATAGGCAGATAGACAGATCTTAGAGACAGACAGATGGGTACGTAGATACAGATAGATGGATAGGTAGATACATAGACAGATAGATAGATAGATAGAAGATTGATTGATAAATGGGATAAATAGATGGAGCGAGGGACAGACGGATAGATACATAGACTGATAGAATGATTGACAGATAGATAGGTAAGCAGATAAGGTAGTGAGACAGAGAGATAGATAGTTGGTCAGATGGATGAGCAGATGGATGGACAGATACATAAGTAGGTAGATAGACGGATTGAAGGACAGGTAGATAGGCAGATAGACAGATAGATAGATGGATATGTAAACAGATAGGTAGATAGGTAGAGAGGTAGACAGAAGAACTGATTGTGTAATTGACTGCTTTATAGATAAAAATATGGGACATATAGATGGAGTGAAGGATAGATATGTAGATGTTTAGATTGTTTGATTGATTGAATGATTGAAAGATAGATAGATAGATAGTTAGATAGATAGATAGTTAGATAGATAGATATTTAGGTAGACGGATTGAAGGACAGATAGAAAAATAGATAGATAGATGCATATATTGATTGAATGATTGACATATAGATAGGTAGGTAGATAGATAGAGAGATAGTATAGAAGCATGAAAAATATCACGTGATTAACGGTGCTGAACCCTCCGTATATACACAGACAGATAGATGGATAGACAGAAAGATAGACGGATAGATAGATCGATAGAAAGATAAACTAGTTTACCTGCACTAGTATCCTTAACACATGGACTGTCTGAATCTCGAAATCGAGGGGCTGAGCAATGATAATGGAGCAATTGGTGCGATCCGTTCCCGCAAGTTTCTCGCTGAGGCGAAATTTTCCTGAAGAATCCTAAAATGACCGATTTTCATTATTTCAACAAGTTTACTTAATTCAAACTTTAACTTAAAATTAAAACTGGAAAAATTGTTGGTTAATTATACTTTGATTTCAAAATGAACACCGCGACTGTTGGCGGGATTCTTGCGGCCCAGGACGAAATCCACTTGAGTACCAACAGGTGAATCCTGCGGCCGAAAAAATTAGTTACTTAATTAGTGTAAAACGTAATGGCACAATTAATTAACTTGATCAATAAAATCATCAAAATTAATGAACTAAAACTAATACATTAACAAGTTACTAATTATATCAGCATAATGATAACTCACATACGTATCTCAATGTTCATCTATTACATACGAAAATAGAATTACTATTACATATTATATTAATATAAAATTTGTAATGTAAATATAAATATAGTATGATAAGGGTATCTAATTAAAGTTAGTTGAAAAATTAATGTTAAATTAAGCCAAAATCTAGTTATCTAATTAAAACTGATAGCAGATTTTATAACGGTGCCTAATTAACTAATCGAGATTAACTAAGAATGAATGATTTATCTGAACGAATATACCTCGGGCACGGATACGTATTGGTTTAGATAGGGAAAGGTATCACAGAGCGAAGTATCGGACGCATTGGTGACGCGTATGGTCGACGCTACCGTCGTGACGCCGCCCTTGGTATCGACGACCGACAGTCTAAAGTCGTACGATCGGTTCTCCTCCAACGGGCCGCCGAGGATGACATTGGCCTCGCAGAGGGAATGCTGCCGGGCGCACGGTATCTGCTCGATACGCACGATGCTCACCCCGCTGATACCTACGGTAAAATGATGATTCAACATTGAAATAAACTATAAAATGAAGATGAATAAATAAAGCTAATATTGAACAAAATACAAATAAAAATCATTATCCTATGTTCCTCGATCACGGAAGGAAGCAAGAGTCATTCTTAATACCGGAACCAAACAATCCCGACCCCTACCATTTTTACTTCCTTCCGACCAATTTCGCTACTGTCGACACTCTCTAAAATCTTCGAAACTATCTTGTGTAACCGTCTCCGTTATGCACGCAGTTTTACTCTTCACTCACGAAATCCAAACTGGTTTCGACAGTGGGTATGTAGTAACATCTGCACTTGCACTCGACATTCAAGGCGCCTTTAACAATGTTCGTCACAGTGTCCTTGTAGGAAAAATGACAAAGCTGCTACCAAAGGAATATGCTTCCTGGATTTCAGCTTTTTGGGTAACCTTTGATAATCAAACCAGCTTAGACTTAAATTCTCCAACTGGACTGCCGCAGGGATCGCCACTTTCTCCTATACTTTTCGTTATCTATATCAAGCACTTTCTTCAACGCTACCCATTCAATCGTATCCGCCCGCTAGTCTTCGCCGATGACATCCTCCTATACGTGTCCGGAAGAAGTGACAAGTCCAACAGTAAAATGATGGAAAACTGCGTGAACCGTATGGTACTGGAACTGAAAAGGCTTGGGTTGAGACTAATATCTCAGCAATCTTATCCACTTCTCCCACAAGCATGTCTCTGGGACCGCTACCTAGGGGTGTTGCTCCATTATAAGCTGCAGTGGACGGGCCACATCGTCCAATATCCAAAAAAGAGCCCTCGGTATCATACAAATCCTTCGTACTGTTCTCCAGCCCCAAAATGGCACCGCCTTCTCAACAGCGCTTCGAGTTCTACAGGGATATCCATCTCCCCCATAATACTTTATGGTTCTTCTTCCTTCTCAGGATTGACGATACGAAATATTCGCCATCTGGAGCAAATCCAAGGGCTTGTGCTTCTTCTTGTTTCCGTCAACGTCAACTTCAACTCAAACGCCTTCGCTACGGTTTGATAAAATCTCGCATAATCCGAAGTCGCCGCTAAATGAACTGCTAGAAACAGCTGAATACAGCCCTGTAATATGCTGTGCCGCATCTTTGGGAAACAGTAGCCATTTTAACGGATTCACGGTCCGCAATCCAGCTGATTCTAAATTCGAGACAACCAACCTCCGACATCCTCGTGTCAGACTGTTGGGCGAAAGTGAGAGCTCTTTCAAAGTAGATAGGCAGCATTCTGATTTGGTGCCCGGGGCACGCGGGAATTGCTGGTAATGAACTGGTAGACGAACTAGCAAAGCAAGCTTCAACTGGTCAGCTAACCCACTATCAAATGCGGCAGCCTAACTTTTCCTTGAGAAAAACCGTGCGCACATTTGTTTCGGACCAGTGGTCAAAAAATGGCAAACGAAAGCTGCCTGCAGATTTCTCTGTAGGATAAAACCAACTACGTTTGGTACCTGCTGGATGGGCTGTCGATTACCTAGACCACAGCTTGAACATCTTTTAAATCTTAGAAGTAATCGCTTCCCCACGCCAGAATTCCTTTTCCGCATCGGAAAAGTTCCTACCAATGAATCTCCTTTTTGTAAAGTCCCGGGAGAGGCAAAACATGTTTGACTTAAACGCAATACTATAACACCAGAGCGACGCCGTCTAATTCAGAAGTTTAATGAAAATCAGTTGTGGCCACTAACTTGACAGAGTTGTCTATCAGACAAAATTGTTTTCTCCAATTGTGTTCACCTTTTTGTTCAATATTTTCCCCTTTTTAACGCTCATCTCAAGCCCAGTAGTCAACTTGAATTCTCCTCCTTTTCCTTTTGTGTGTATGTTACTTGGAACAAAAATTAGTGAAGAGTAATTGAATCGTGAATGTGGCAATGGTTTTTTTTAAACCTTAGCCGAGATAAATAAATAAATATGAATACAAGCTAATTAATATAATAGCTTAGACTAACCATTATTATGTTTGCAAGGTTAAGATTAATGGCCCTGATGAATGCAGCTGTTTTCATCTGAATGGTTTTGATTTCTGATTTTCAACAGGATCGGAGTAAGCTGAAATGCAGCATTAACAGGATGAAAGTTAACTAAAGCTACAAACCGAGTAGACAGATACTTCATAATAAATTAAAGTGATGAATGTGATCTTTTTTGCATATAAACCAATAGAATTAAACATAGTACTACCCTCACCGAGGAATAGTTTGTCTCCATTGCTTTCTTTTCTGCACCACAGTACAGTACT
>JAIQCU010001908.1:0-15367 GCA_022114935.1 Leptestheria dahalacensis
TAGATAGATAGATAGATAGATAGATAAGCATTCGACAATTTACCTGCTTTAGATCTGACAATAATTCTTTACCATTTATTGATGTAACAGTAACATGAATGGACTTCATTATCATTTACAAGCAGATTCAGTTTTACCTTTTGACATAATGTCATATATTGCTCTCTGCGACGAGAGTCTCCTTAAAAGACGATATCGTATGCACGTGAGTCCGACTTTTGTTGTTTTTTGGCCATCTGGAAAGACTTTACAGGGCGATTCGACCGTCTCCAAGCAGGCGGTAACATCCGGCTGCTCGTGCGCATACATGTTGCAATCCCTTGGGTTCCATGGTGGCGAACGTTCGTAGTCAACTTCATCGAATAACTTTTCGCTGAAGGGTATAGAAGTGATTGCCAGGCCATAGCAGACGACATTAACTAAGAACAGCAGCTGTCCCGTATCGGCATTTCCTCAAATTATATCAAAATCAACAATTCAAGTGAAGTTAGCGTTCATATAGCTTTCAATAGTGTAAAAATTATTTCCCTATATATCTAATTTATCTCTATTCATCAGATCTTTTCATATATCAGATATGTTTCAATAATCTAGAGCAAACCAAATGCAAAATTCAGCATGCCCTACTGTCCCTACTGAATCGTATGCTGCTAAATGCTGAACATGCTTATTGCTGCTGAATAAAAGAAAAATGATGAAAAACGACCAAGTCCGACCTGCTGCTACGCACACTTAATCGTACTGAATCTGATTTCAGCATGCTGAAAATACTGGCGGATGTGGGACAATTCTAGAGGCAGAAGGTTTCCAAATTAGAATACTATTCATATATATATACATATATATATATTTCTATATTATAATTTATATAAATATGAATTATATTATAGATGATACTGACTAAATCAGTCTGATTTGATACGTTAGTTTATTAATGAAAAGTTTTCTTTTTAATTGAAGCAGCAAGTGTTATTGGTGAAATTTAGAAAAGGATATTGACGTCGTTTCTGGGCAAGGAATCCATTGCAGTAGAAATTTAAAAGTAGATTGATAATCTTCTCATTATTGACGAATCCCATGTGATTGCCGTCGAAACAGTGACGGTAGCGATAAGGATCCACTCTCCTCCAAACAGCACAACCACGCGAGTAGTCCCGTCCAAACGGTTGTGAAGAATCCCAGAATCGTACGCCACTGTCTCTGTGCAATCAAATTAGCAAGGTAGACGTTTGGCAAGATCTAAGGAAGAATCACAGTTTAACTAAAGCTATTTTGAATTCCGTAACAACAAGAGAAGTTTTCTGTTTGAATGGTGTTCCAGAATAGATTCTGCTTTCAAAATGGACGTTATAGGAACATTCTAAAAGTACATAGCACGTATAGTATCATAATAACATCGAATATTAATATGCATATAATAATATAAATAATTAGATATACTAAATACAGTCTATTAAATTAGGCAATAATAAAAGAGAATCGGATATAAAATGAAAATAAATAAAACATTTAATACAAATACGGTAAATAACTGAATAAGTGTAATTCAAGGGAAAATAATTCATACTTTAGTATTTCCCTAGCGGCGCGGTTATACTTAGCCACAAGAGGCGTACTAAACATGTTCATGAATGGACTAGACCATTCATTGTTGCTGTCGATGACGGGATCCTGGACCCACCAGATGACGTCCGTTACGGAAGCTAATCGCCGAATTAATGGCTCCATACCAGTCAGCTTCACCTGGTAGTCTTTCAGACCGCTCATGTAGATTGCGTGAATTGCAATCCCTGTTATAAATTCATTAGGTNTTAATACAAATACGGTAAATAACTGAATAAGTGTTATTCAAGGGAAAATAATTCATACTTTAATATTTCCCTAGCGGCGCGGTTGTACTTAGCCACAAGAGGCGTACTAAACATGTTCGCGAATGGACTAGCCCATTCATTGTTGCTGTCGATGACGGGATCCTGGACCCACCAGATAACGTCCGTTACGGAAGCTAATTGCCGAATTAATGGCTCCATACCAGTCAGCTTTACCTTGTAGTCTTTCAGACCGCTCATGTAGATTGCGTGAATTGCAATCCCTGTTATAAATTCATTAGATAAGTTAACTTAACTTGATTATAATCAATGGCATTCTTTCCTTTTTTAAATTTTTTAAATTGTTCTTCTTATTTCTATTTTTTATTTAAAAAATATTTCTACTATTTTTTAAATTAAGCAATACCCATAATGACCAAAGTAGGAGTCTCAGTGTAAGGATACGTGGTCCACAGGCGTAGGTCGCGTTCCACATCGGAGTTAAAGACGATGCGATATTTATAGGAGACCCGCGCGTTCAGTAAACTGCTTTCTACAGAAGCGTCGTGACCGAACTTGAAGCGCTGGTTTTTAGCCTCGGGGTTCCAAAAAAGGTCGTATCTGGGTAGGAACTTGGAAAAATTTACAGTTAGTAGAATACGTTGATGTTATACCATCTTTACATAGGGCCTGTCCGTGTGGCGATACGTCCGCCATCTTGACGGTATAGCAAACAGCTGATCCTATTTTTCGTCGTAATTTTTTAAATAATAAACTCTAATTGACATCTATACTGGTATGTAGTTAACATACGTTTTCGTAAAAATCATCTTTAGGAGTGGAAGCCAGAGCTCATACATTATGACGTCACGTCACGTGATTCTTAATGAGGCTGTATACGAGTAGTATGCGCTAATGTTATAGCATCTATATATATAGGGCATATTCATGTAATGGTATGTCCGCCATCTTGACGGTATAACAAACAGCTGATCCTCCGTAGTAATTTCTCTTAATAAATATTAAATTAACATTACGTTCTGTTGCTTTATCTATAGAGGCACATGTACAACGTTTAACGTTTTAACATATTAATTTATATTGTAAAAACCATCTTCGTGTATGAAACCTGATGGGCCTTGTCCAATATGACGTCTCGTCAACGTGCTATGATTCTCCACCAAGGCTCTATAGTTTTCTGAACAAAAGATAATTGACTTTCACACTCAATTCAGTTAACCCATAATACGTCAAAAACTTGTGAGCACACCTAAAGCATGAAGAGAAATCTTTGCATACATAGATCAAAAGATCAAGAGAAATCACGATAGAAATATCCATGGTTAATGCAATGGAAAAGTTGCGATCGGCCGATTGCCAACCCGTCAAGATGGCGGACTCTCGGAAACCCATAAACCATATAGAACCTTATGGAGAGCTCCGTGATATGACCTCATAGTGCATATAATCCCTCTACTTTCTTCGCTACCGTAGCTTGGAAAACCAAAGCTACAGTCTGGAGCAAAAAAAAGGTTCTTTCTAGGGTAGAGTAGACTGCTTATTGCGTCTAACATTTTCAAAGGTATTGTAACCCAAAAACTGTCAAGTGAAGAACTAGTAGTACGTAATGTACTGGCAAAGGTTCGTTCAAATCAGTTGGTTAGTTTTGCCAAAGTAAAATCTTAAATCGTAACTTTTTGGCCCTAGACTGTACCTTATGATTTAATGTCACGAACTGCTGTCTGGGACGAGAGTCTCCATAGAAGACGATATCGTGTAAGTAACTTCGACTTTTATTATTCCTGGCCATTTGAAAGACTGTACTAGTCGACTCAACTTCCTCAAAGCAGGCGGTTACGTCTTTCTGTTGAAACCAGTGCAAGTCGCAATCTTGTAAGTTCCACGGTGGCGCAGTTTTGAAATTCCTCAAGTTGAGCACCTCGTCGCAGAAATATCCAGAGTTACCTTCAACACGAAATCCCAGAATGGAAATAGTCAGCAGCAGTTGGTACAGTGGCATTCTCAAGTGTTATTTCCGTTTGAATATGACGCCGTTTAAATGGAAACTATACAAACATATATGGAAACCTGGCCCGAATCTTGTGTTAATCCAGATGTACATCCATAAAGACGTGTCAAAATTAGGAAATACATGTGTCGGCAATTGAATAATGCCACAGCAGATGATGGTTTAAACTTGCAAATGAGGAAGGATGCTTGCATAAATTAATAGCATGGGAACGTGGATACTCAAAGTTTAGTTACAGGGTTCTGAAAGGGTAAAACTTAATACACGTATATACGTGAATTATATCCGCATATAACATGCGTAACTTAACCAATATATCATTCCTTAAATAATAGGAAATATGAGTATAACTAAGTTTGCAATCGACGAGACATAGAACTAGAGCATAGATACAATTTCTAGGTACAGTACGATTGCAACTTCCAAACTTCACATACGCAAATTCACACCAACAAATTAAGCCAATGGGCAGAAAATGCTGATCACTGAAAGCTGCTACCGTTTTTGTAATGTACAGGTTAACTTAGCCCGGGTGGCTCAAAGCATACGGGGCTATAATGTCTTCTGTGTTTTATTTACACAATTTAATGGTAACTATATTGAGGTACTAATCGAGCAAAGAAAAGTGGAAAAATCAAGAGAGAAAACTGGCGATTCAATTAAATGCAAAACTAGTATAATCGATTAAGAGAGACGCAAATCAAAATAAAAGACTTAAAAGAAAGGCAAAGCACAATATATGTTCTAGTGATGTGAAATAAATTGGTATGGAAGATCACAAACACAATGGGAATAAAAAAAATAAAAGAAAGAAAAGTAAAAAACAAAAAACAAAGCAAAAAAAAGAAGAAAACAAAACACAGAAACACGACATAAACACACAAAATAAAAATAAAAAAGGCAAATGAAGAGAGAAAGAGACAAAAAATTAATAATCTTGGGATGGATAATAAATTCTAATAATCACTTTTAGATCCAAGTAGCGTTTTCTGGCGTATCTAATGGCAAGGCATTGTATTTAATATTCTATAGGAAGTAATCCGGAAAGAGCAAAGAGAGAGTCATACGAAACCGTATTGTAACTTTTTGTGATGCATAACATTGCTACCCGTTGTACAGCATGGATAATTTCTAGTTGACTAGTAAATTACACCTCGGGGATCCAGCACTGACACGCATATAGAAGTATAGGTTCCACTTAGGTAGAGTCGTCTAACGGTTCTCGAGTTTAAGCCCCAAAGCTTCTTGGTTGCTGATTTAACGTACTAGTAATATCGTTTAGCTTTCGCGGCTTGATGTTCTAAATGTCACCTCCATGTTAGCTTGTGGTCAATTATTACACCTAAATACTTGATTCCATTTTTTGCTAGTAGCACATGGCCCTGAAAGTGTAGTTTGAATTGTGGTTGTGTATCTTTTCTCGAGACAACTAGGACCTCAGTTTCGATATACTGAAAGATAGTTAGCACTGAAAACTCCATTTCTCAAAAGCTTTCATTACAGCGTTAGCCTTGTTTTTCATTATTCTGTTATTTTTGCCCGTGATGCCTAGAGCGAGATCGTCAGAGTACTCTTGTAGATGTGTTCGAGTAGGAGGTTTAATACTGAGACATGAATTCATGGTGAGATTCCATAGTATTGGTGATAGTATTCCACCTTGTGGGCAAGAGGACGTGACGTACGTAAATATATTTCCCTTCACCGTTTCAATGAAAGCAGTTCGGTTATTTAAGTATGACTCAATGATTTTGACAAGTCGGTAATGGCATTTCAGTAGGCTTAGCTGATACAAGATATAGGATTCCACGTGTTATCGAATGCCCCAGAGATGCAAAGGGCGTTTTGCCTACGGCCTACGGTATGTTCAAGTTTTGTCATTAGAGAGCTAATAGCGTCAACTGTCGACTTCTCTGTAGTAAATCCGTATTGGCGGGGTGAAAGGCAGGTGCTATATAGTAGGCGGAGAGACAAACTTGTATACACTTCTCGAAAACTTTGCCGGCCACAGAGAGGAGACTAATGAGACGGTAGTATTTTGGTTTAGAAGAGTCAACGTTGTTGTTTTTCTTGAGAGTTATAATTTTAGCTAGTTTCCAGGCTCTTGGAAAATAGTCGACTTCCAAGCAAGCGTTCATCAGGTGAAGGATAAATGACTTAATAATTGGGTATAATTTTTGAAGCATCGTGAGAGTGATCCAATCTAGTCCAGGTGCTTTATGTGGTTTCATAGCGTTCATAGCTGCAAAAATGTCACTTTCCTGGTTCTTCAGTTGTGGGTGTTCAATTTCAGGTTTACGCGAGAGGTTGTGAGATATTACTTTCTAATTCTTTTGTGGTAGTTCCGATCTGAGGCTGTATTAATCTTCGAGCACATGTATTGACTGATAAAACCGCTGCGCCATCTTGTTTTTACGTTCAAATTAACAGAGCCCGTTTTGAACGCAAGCCAGATTGAAAACAAGTGAAACTTACATGACTCGAGCAGTCTTTGGAACGACTATTAATTTAATACTTTGAAACACAACAATGTAATTTATTTTATCAGTTAATCTTAGAAGCAGCATATATTATTGGCAAAGTTCAAGAAAGGGTAGACATGTCGTTTCTGGCCCAGTGATTCATTGCAGTAGAAATTCAGTAGCACGTTGACTATCTTTTCGTTGTTGATGAATCCCACGTGGTTACCGTCGAAACAGTTGCGGTGACGGTAAGGATCCCTTCGTTTCCAAAAAGTACAGCCGCGGGAGTAAGCTCCTCCATAGGGCTGCGAAGAATCCCAGAATCGCACTCCACTGTCCCTGTAGTTTGAAGGTTCAGTCGTAAGATTACACGATTCATGAACAGTACATAGTTTGATACCAGTGTCTTCCCCATTCCTAATTAATATATATTACAATTCTACATAATGAATATGTGACAATGAAACTCTGCTCTTAATCACATTACAGTTAAGTACTGCTGGTAATAAGCTTTTCGTTAAGTAACTTGCTACTTATTTATCAAGGTAAACTGGAATTTTTACTTCAGTATTTCCCTAGCGGCTCGGTTGTAGCGAGCCACAAGCGGAGTGCTAAACTTGTTATGAAATGGATCGGCCCATTCATTGTGTCGGTCGTTGAAGGGATCCTGAACCCACCAGATGACGTCAGTTACGGATGCTAACTGCCGAATCAACGGCTCCATACGAGTCAACTTAATTTTGTAGTCCGCCAAGCCACTCAAGTAGATCGCATGGATTGCAATTCCTACAGAAAGTAGCAAATTAATCTAAATCTATATTAAATTGATTGTGTTGTGTTAAATAATGGATTCTATTATATGTTAGAAATTGACATATAACGATAGTTTAGCAATTTACGTCTTTAGTTTTTCTTTATCTATCTATCTATCTTTATCTTTATCTATCTATCTATCTATCTATCTATCTGTCTGTCTGTCTGTCTGTCTATTTATCTCTCTGTCCATCCATCTGTCTATCTATCTACCTATCTACCTGTCTGCCCATCATCTAAGTGTTGATCTATCCATCCATCCATCCATCCATCTCCTTCATCTATCCATCTATTTATCCATATGTATGCAGTTATTTTTCTATTTACTTGTCTGTCTATTTATTATTGATACATGTCTATATACCTATGTACCTGTACCTCTATAAACGGCGCCTTTTTTTTAATATAGCAAACCAGCTAAGCAATAAAAGCTAACAAGTTTATCAAAGAGATCGATGCTGGTACCTAAAATGACTAATGTGGGAGTCTCACTATATGGATACGTGGTCCACAGGCGAAGATCGCTTTCCACGCGAGAGTCAAAAACTTTACGATATCGATAGGAAACCCTGGTCTTCAACAGACTACTTGCCACATAAGTGTCGTAATCAAATCTGAAACGCTGGTCTGTAGCCACGGGATTCCAAATTAGGTCATACTTGGGTAGAAACTTGAAAAAGATATTGCTCTATTAACAGAATCGTTTTCTTCGATAATCAGTTCTGAAAAAAATATATGATACACGCCGTTACTTTATGATTGAATGTAATATACTGCTGTCTGATACGAGAGTCACCATAGAAGACAATATCATGCAAGCATGTTCGATTCTTGTTGGCTTTGGCCCGCTGGAAGACTGCACTGGGCGACTCGACATTTTCCAAACAAGCTGCCACGTCTTGCTGTCTATACCAGTGCAAGTCGCAATTTGTTGGGTTCCACGGTGGCTTGGTTCTGAAGTTTCCTACGTCGAGTAAGTCGTCACAAAAGGAGTCCGTTTCACTTGCAACAGAAAACCCAACAATGGAAAACGTTAAAAGCTGTTGGAAGAACAGCATTTCTGTATCAATCCAGTTTGACTGCTGGTTTACAGCTTAAGAGGAAAAGGTGGCACTGAAACTCTGTCCGATATTTGCTTCTCCAAGGTCAATTCAGAAACATCTGTTTGTTATTGGCTTTTCAGATGTAAATTAGAAAGTGTGGTGCATAATTTGAGATTTTGCGGTGCACACCTACGGTGGTAAGTAGAAGTTTCCTATTATGCTGCCTTTATTCATGGAAGATATACCAGAAATACATGTACAGCGCTATTTAAGGTCTAAACACATTATATTTACAACGATATAGTAGTAATAGTAATATTCAAGTGTCGAAATAACAATAGGTAAATTTAACCCGTTAAGTAATAGGATTTTCAAGGAATCAAGTAAAGTATTGATTGAAAGTATTAATCCCGATGATTACAGTTTCACTAGAAAGTTAAAATTCAAAGTTAACAAGTCCTTGGAAAAATATACCTTTGCCAACGTTCAGTTTCAAAGGAAGCAATGACAAAGTACCAAGTTCAACGACAAAATGTGTATTTTTCCACGAACTTCTTACATCCGAACTATTAGAAACGATAAACTCTTAGTGAACTTGGAAGACCAAAACATGCAAACAGGAAATTCAGTCTAGTCTCTAGGCAAAGGTGGTGGCGGAGGCGGCGGACTTCTAGCAGCTTCCCGCTGCGGTAGGTACACGAAATCCGGAGAGTCAAAGACGCTAGTGTCGTGCAGTCCTAGGAGTTCCGCATCTGAAGTCACACTATAAAAGAATACAGGTCACTAAACCTAACCCAACACTGTACATGTTGAACAGTACTTTAAAACTGACGGACTATCTTCAGCTTTTCTGCAGGTTCTGCGAACGACGACTGCTTTTTCCGCCTTTGGACTTGCCTTGTGAGTGCGGGAACGTTGGCGATACATGTAGAAGATGTAGCAGAGAACGATGATGGTAGTTACCGCAAGTATGGCGCTTACAATGGCGGCGCAGTAGGTTTGAAGAAATTGGATAGCAACACCATCTAGTTGCAGAATAGGGAACTATTTACAAGCTACTTTACTAGTTGGTATGTAGATTTAGCCTCTGTCACCTAAACCTTTGCTAGAATTTTGATTACACTAGTTTTAAGTTTAAGTGGCTATCTTAGTAAAGGGATATTTTCGAGTGTTTAAGCATTAACAGGCTCGTTTAAGTAGTAAATTGAGTAGAGTTGTTGTTTACTTACGCGGTATAGAACTCAGCTGATCCTTGTTAAATTTAGGCGACCTTTTCCTATCTGTACTAACGTCCTCTTCGCTATTGGGTGGAGCAGCAGTCATTACATTCAAGATGATGCTACCGATGAAAAGTTCATCGTTCGCCGAGTTTTCGATGCGGCGGTCGTCCTGAAAACTCCAATCACCCGAAGTTCCATCTTCATCTGTAGTGGCAAGGTTCCTCCTACCAGCTTCTTCATCGCTACCCTGTAGATTGCCATTGTCCTCCTGCAGCTCAAGTTCTTCATCGATCAAAAGTGGTGGTTTCTCGGTGCTCTGCAATCTTGAATCAACTTCGGCATTAGAATAGGCAATGGTTTGGAAAACTGTCGTCTGCTTCAGGTTATCTGGTTTCTGCCTCGCCACCTTTTGGAAAACGTTTTCTATCAACACCTCGTGATCCGAATCAGCAGCGATTCTTGCAGAAGGGAGCCTGGGATGGGAAGACGGTTTCGTTGTAACAGGTGCTCGCTGCTTTGTAGTAAGTTGCTGGTAATCAGCTCCAGTTTTCAGTAAGACAATCTTGCCGAATGGCTGCTTTAATGAATCCTCGGCCGATTCGCCGCTGCCTTCGCTGAAAGCCACTTCAAATTCGTTGCCCCGATCCGTGGTGCCAATACTGCGTTTCTCTCGAGCTTCACGTCTCTGAAGGAAGTGAAACCCTTCAATGCGAATCAGATCCTTGTTGAAGGCTTGAAACTCGTCGTCGAAAAGCAAATGACGAGCGTCTTGTCTCCGGTTTCCATTGCGTATTAGTTCAACTATATTTAAAGTTAACACATACACTGTTAGCATTATTTATGTGGAAAACAAACTTCAGTTATGGACTAATGATAGGATTATAGTTAAATTTCACACTTACTTTGTGCTTTGACCGTTGTTGCAAAGAGCTGAACACAAACTACAATCGGAAGAACTGTTTTCATTTCTATTCTTAACTTAAAATTGATTTAACCTTTCATCAGACGGTGATAAAAACAATGCGGACGACCTTTCTGCTCTGTGACAGGTTGTCAACTGACTGCAGGGCCGGAAGAGTTTAAGCAAAAATGTCAAAAGTCTATCCCTTTCCTTTTCGGTTTGCAGCGAAGCTCATTTGCATACTGTTCAACCAAGGAAATCGCTGACAGAAGGGTACAAACCGAAGGAAAGTTTAAAATGTCATTGGGAAATAACTCGAAATTACTTTAATAGAATTTACTTAAAACGAGAAATCAATTCATTCGTCAAACCTTAAACGAGATAATGATGTCTTTCATGTTTAATTGATGTTGATAACTGTTGAATGATCTAGATAAAAATTATTTTTAATAAAATAAGGCGGCTGTCAAGTTGGCAGAGGGTGTCTCAAGCTTCTCATTGACCATATAATGTGTCTCAATCATTACTGCGACGGTCTCATTTCAAGTCCCTGCCAACTTGACAGACAGTTGCAGCAGGCCGAAAGGGATACTTTAGAAAATTTGTTTCAAATGATTTCTATTCCAAATAATAAGCCATTCAAAAAATTCTAGAACTAATTAGATATACGATAATTAAAACGCTAATCATTATCAGACTATATCTCTTTTTACATTGAAATGAAATTTTAGTCATGTTAATCTCCAATTGATTTGATTACGTTTGAGTTTACAATTATATATTACACGTAATGATATAATACACTAATAAATTCGTGTGATTATAAGAATTACAGCAGGATATAGATTGCCTCACACTTCATAGTCAAAAAAGGATTTCTGGGGTCTTAACCAGATAAGTTAATAGACCCTATAAAATTAAAGAGATAGTAAACAGATAACAAGTACATTAATAAATTCTAAAACATATGGTTGCGTTGATAAAGAGGTAGATAGGAATCCGATCCAAGTATACCCTTTTTCAAAGATAATCTATTCATTACATTTTAATTTAGTCACAACACACTTCTTTTTGTACTGTATTTGATATTGGCAATTTGTTACGTGGATATAGGTGATGTAATTCAGGAAAAGCAAGGTTAACACAATAGGAAATTTCNCCACATTCCCGGCAGGTAAGAAGAAGCAACGTTACAAAATAGCCACAACGGTATTAAATCGTTGTGTCACGCACTTATTCTGCCTGACAACCTCGTTGCTTACGTTGGCAGTGTTCTCTTGCATCTTCGTCGATAAACCGGTTGCAGAAAAAAGAAATTTCGAAGAAATGACAGCAATTTCACGAGTTCTCGTCTATGGTGGCCGAGGCGCTCTGGGAGGAGCCATTGTCAGACATTTGAAAACTAAAAATTACGTAAGATTTATTTGTTATTAAAAAAATGCTAAGTTTTGATGAAAGTTACAAATACTGTTGTCATTTTACAGTGGGTTGGCAGCATTGACATGACGGCCAATGACGAAGCGGACGCCAACGTCGTTGTCCCCTCGACCGATAGCTGGGTCGAACAGGTACCGTCCTCGTACTCGAACGACAAGCATCAAACAATCACTCCATGTTTTTTTTGGTTTCACAGGAGAAATTAGTTCTCGGGGAAGTGTCGAAGGTGCTGGAAGGTCAGACGCTGGATGCTGTCCTCTGCGTCGCGGGAGGCTGGGCCGGTGGCAACGCGGCTGCTGACGATTTCACCAAGAACTCGGACCTCGTCTGGAAACAGAGCGTGTGGACGTCGTCCATTGCCGCGGCTATCGCAGCCCGTCACCTGAAAGAAGGTGGTTTGCTTGTATTGACGGGAGCGAAGGCGGCGTTAGAAGGTGTGAATTGGTTGGTTTATATGATAACGACTTAACATAATGTGATGTTTTTACTGTGGTAGGGACTTCTGGCATGATTGGCTACGGAATGGCCAAGGCCGCGGTTCACCAGCTCGTTAAGTCCTTAGCCTCCAAAGGCAGCGGAATGCCCGATAACTCGTCAATCTTCGCCATCCTGCCTGTTACGTTGGACACGCCAATGAATCGTAAGTGGATGCCGAAAGCAGACCACTCAAAATGGACGCCGCTGGAGTTTGTTGCCGAGTACGTATACTATCATTCGTTTTCTGTTTTTGAGTAACAAAACAAATATATATAACTTTTTTCATCGTGTTGTATAGTTTGATGGAACGCTGGGCCAAAAATGAAGACCGTCCTGTCAATGGAAGCCTCGTCCAGCTCGTCACCGACAATGGAGAAACCCACCTGGAACTTGCTTAACAATGCGCTGCGGGAAGCATCCCATTTTTGTTCAACAAATACTCGTCATTCCCTCCCCGAGCGGGTGTTAAAACAACCAAAAATAAGATGAAATGAAATGTTTAACGTAGTCCTTTTTTAGTTTTGTTTTGTGGATGGTGGGTCTAATTTCCTCTATAAAATATAATACAACTGAAATAATCAAATCAGATATATGCCCGAATCTCGGTGACAGAAAATAATGAAATAAACGTTGCATGTTGCTCAACAGTCTCATTTCGTACAGACTTCCAATTCAACAGCAAAGAATCTATTGAGTACAATTATGAATTCAATAGTAGTAGTCTGAAATATTAATATTTTCTAACATGTTGATGAATTTTAAAATTTCTTTGAGAATATAAGAAGATAAGTAACATAAATATCTCCAGTATATTTCGTTTCCCCATGCCGAAATAATAATATATAATGATTAAAATTATTGCTTGTGTAACTGACTGATTTCCTTGGAAAAATAAGAAACTGAAAAGAAAAGCACCGGAAACGAGTTTAATTTGCCTGTACTCGTTTTGCCGAAGTGACCTGGGCCTTTGTTATCAGGTTCCTGATAAAAACGAAGCTTATCTCTTTTCGTATTGACAACCATCATATCAGTGAGCCGGGTTTTCAGTTAACGCCTAGTGCACACCCCGGTGCATTTCCAGTTGTCTATATTGGCAAGTACTCAGTTTGCCTTTAATTGATTCTGCAACTTAACCGTTTTGTATCATTCGGGAAAAGGGGAAAACATCCAATAGGAGAAAAGCGCGCCAAGTTTAAAATTTCAGGCAAAGCGCAACAGGTAAAGCACGTCGTCTGCTTGCTATTGGCTTTTGGTTGTTATTGGTTTACGGAGCCAAGCCCGACTAAACAAACATGTTGAGAACTAAAAGTTAATATGAAATAAGCTTAAAATTTAATTCACATTAGAAATTTAGTTAAATCTCCTGTTTTTCTTACAAATTGTAATGGGATAGCGTTGTAAACGGATATGACTGCCATAGCTAAAACATAGGTGAAGTTTATAAGAAGAGTCCTGGTCAAACTGAAAACTGATGATTTGATTCTATTTCAACAGGTAAAATATTAATGCCGTACCTGTGCTCTTAATGTATCTTCTGTGCTAGATATGTCTAAAACATAAAATTGCATTACAGAATTGTACAAGGAAATGGATTCTTCCTCATGGAAACCGGTTCCTGAGACGCACAGGCTAGGGGCAGGTATGATTTAACGATCCATTATCAAGAGCTGCCTCAATTTTTAAAATTTTTGTTTTTGCAGCAATTCATAATTTCAGTTACAGTGGAACCCATTGTCTGAAACTGGATGTAGGAGATGTTGTTTACAACCTTCTGGAGTGCAATGATTGGTACTTTGGATGTCTCTCCAACCACAAAGCCTTGCGAGGGGTCTACCCGAAGTCTTACGTACACGTACTTGAATCGCGAGTAGAGAAGACGACCAAGGGGGAGCTGATAACGCAATGCGTCAATCCCATCGTTCAGGAAGCCACTGTCTCGCTGCGGGAATGGGGGCAGATCTGGAAGCAGCTGTTCGTGTCACGCAGCGACAAGTTCGAGATCTGCAGATTTCTCATGTTGGAAGTTCTCAATCATAGGAGCAAGTTACACTCTGGGAACTTGACGCTCGACGAGGAACGGGACCTTCAGCAGATCATCGCTTCTCGCATTGATTTTGGAAACAATCTGCTGGATTTGGATATGGTGGTTAGGGACGACGAGACGGGAAGAGTGCTGAACCCCGAATCTGCCTCCGTGATTCATTTGCTCAGGCAGCATGAATTTGCCTCGCAGAGAATCAAACCGGAAACCCCCATCAGTTTCAGCAACCCGACTGAACTGTACAGCAGAACAAAGAAAGCGCAGAAACGTCACACACACATGCTGCTCATTACGTTTCGGAACTTCGTCTGCCAGATCGGTATGTCTTAAGCTGTTGTCTCATTATCTCATGTTGTTAATATCTAATTGTGTTCTAAAAAAAATAAATCCATTTTTAAGTTCGAATTTGATTACTTTTAGCCGACGAAACCGAGCTCGTCTTGTTCTTACTGGATGCCAGCGAATGGAGGCCGTTCACAGAGAACTACATCATCCGCTGGACAAAATCGAAGAATATGGTTCCGGACATTGAGAAGCTGCTGAACCAGCGCGTCCTGTTCACCGACCTCTCCAATCGGGACCTGCAGCGTGAACGGGTCTTCCTCGTGTGCTACGTAGTCAGGATAGGTCTGAAATTCGGCTGCCAAATTTGATTATTATCGCTGCTAATATATAGTATTTGTTGTTTAATATATGTTGATATATATACTCTATAATTACAGGAAGTATATTAATAAGTTAATTATATTAATATTATTTACATATATATGGGAATGTATATTAATAACTGTTTACAAATGTAATATAAAAGTAATATACATTTCAGGTATAAATTATTTCGATGAATGAATTAGGTAATATTCATACGACATACAATAAATAAAGAAACAAATTAATTTAATAAATGCGCAGTTATATAATAAACACGTAACTTCGCGATATTTAATAATTGCAAGCTCTATGTGATTTGTTAGCATTACTAATACGCGTTAAATATTATTAATATATATATATTTTTTTTGGGATAAAATTATGCAGTTAGCTGAAATTTAACATTCTGATTCGCGTTCCCCTGACTAAATCCAGTGTATCTCAGGTTTGATGGACTTCAAAGACGAAGGCAAGCGCGTCAACCAGCC
>JAIQCU010001909.1:0-15083 GCA_022114935.1 Leptestheria dahalacensis
TCTACCCATCTATCTATATATCCATCCATCTGTCACCTAATGAAGATACTACTATCCGTGTAGATAATTTTTAACTATCATAAACTTGTACTCGACAGTAAATGAAACTGCTGTACTGTATCATTTTATTCCATTATATTTTCCAAACTATTTTCTCCTGGTCTGGTAATTGTCCTCAGGTGACAGCGTTTGTTGCCAATGGGGCAGGCAAATAAATCTCTCGACTCGATCCTGCCGCGCCCAGCATATTTATATCGGGATTTCCGTTGAGTGGATTGCAAAGCGCTTTACAGCCTTTCCGTGTGTGTACCGGCATATAATGAATGGGCTTTTTTCTTTAAAAAAGAAACTTAAAAGTTTCAAAGAACTGTTCACAGACACTTGATCAGATTTTTTAAAATACATATATATACATAAATAACTTCATATGGTTTAAAAGAAGCTACATTTTATTACTTTAAAAATGATTGAATTATTGGGTTTTTAATTTCATCACTTCTATTAGAATTTACTTTATTGGTTGAACCTTCGACGATGACCAGAAATGAATTAACTGAAGAGAGGAAAAAACAGCGAAAGGATAAACATGTTGTACGAAAGCCTGTTGGAATTAGATACGTCTACCACTATTGGTCAGTAACAGAGCAATCTATGGTCGGCGCGGAATTGGTCGCGCTATTGTAACGTACACACAGCGAAATGACAAAAAACTAGAGTCTGGCAATGATATAGTGACTTGTACTTCTATAGATCTAACTATATATCTATCTGTATATCCGCCTAACTATCAATCTGTCCTGTCTACCTATATATCTGTCCATCTGTCTATCTATCCATTCAGCTATTCAACTAACAATCTATTGTCTGTCTGTCTATCTATCTATCTATCTATCTATCTATCTATCCATCTATCTATCTATCTATCTATCTATATATAAATATATATCTGTCTGTCTATTTATATATCTGCCAGTCTGTCTGTTTATCTATCTATCTATATCTATAGCTATCTATCTACTCACCTAGCTATTTATCTATCTGTCTATCTTCCTGTCTATTCCATCTATTCATCCATCCATCTATCCATCAATTTATTCAACTATCGGTTCTGTCTATATATCTCTCTTTCTGACGTATACTAGAAGCTTCCTAGATTCGTAAAGAAATACAAGGATAGTCTAATCAACTATCTGTCTATCTGTATATCAATATATCTGTTTGTAAATCTATTTCTATCTATATATCTATCTCTCTATTCATCTATCTTTCTGACGTATACTAGAACCTTCCTATACTCTTAAAGAAATACAGGGAGACCTTGTTTATACCATAACCTAGTTAATTTGCCTTACTTCATTGTGGCTTGCCTTCTGATTGACCGGCATGTGGGTCTTCATCCAATTCTGGCAAAATCTGTCTCAATGTGCTCAGCAACGGCATTGTCGTATTTAAAAACATTAAATACAGGAAGGTTTAACATCGTAACTTTGCAATTTTAGTCTACCTTTCACTATATGGTTCAATCTAACTATAATTTAGTTAAATAATTTATTAGCCTTATCCATTTATCTTTTATTTAAATCAGTTTTCCTAGTGCCTTTTTTATTAAAAGAACAGCTGAGATCCGTAAAGATAATTTAAGCAGAATTTAAGAACCCCGTGTTTAAAATACACCAATCAGAAGCGAGCCAAGTGGCACGGTAGATTGAGCTATTAAACGGACATTAGAACCATACCCGCAACCAACAAAGGACGGGTTATAGCTATTGTTGAGTTAGGTTTAGTCGTGATCGAGTTGGATTGGACTGAGTTGAATCTAGTCGAGTTGAGAGCTAAGTTGAGTAGTGTTAGCGTAGTCGTGTCGAGTTCAGTCAAGTCTAGTCGAACTGTACCGAGTCGAGCATTGGATTTTACTTAAGTTGTGTCGAGTTTACTGTTCTTGTTCATGTTGATTTAGATCGAATGTGGCTCAGACTAAGTTCATACTAAAGTCGTATCGAGTTGAGGTGATGTTGACCGGGTTATGAGAGTTGTGTTGAGTACACGATATCGTCACATCATCTCATAGAACCGTTTGATAGAAGGAATTGCATGAAGTTGATGTGGTTATAGAGAATGCAGTAATATAAACTAGTATAATAATCTAGAATACAGTAATAGAATAGGTTTATCGAGTGAAGTTGATGACAGGTTTAGCAAGGCGTGCGAAAAATGCAGCAAAAGCGTAACACATGGTTTCAATCAAGAGAAGGAGGCGCCATATGCAGAGTCTTTCTTTCCATCAGTACCTTTCTTTTACTAGTTTCTTAAATATACACAGTTTTGTCGAGTGATGAGAGCTGCTTCTAATAGTCGCTGATTAACTATAACTTATTAACTTAATTAACTATTATACTGATACAAACACAGCAGGCAAATCAACCAGGCTAACCATGAATCTCGATGTAACCATGGCAACGGTATACACGTAACCCGGCTGTTTCATTTTAATTAGAAGTTTGATCAATTTGCTATCATCATCATCAACGTGCTAACTAACTAACTTCGGCTGAAATGTTCAACTAGTAAGATACCCTACTAATTCCACGTGGCGACTAACTTGCTACCTTGCTAATTTACTAGTTTACTAGCTTATAAGCATACTAAGTTACAAAGCAAGTAACTTGCTAACTTGCTAAACTAACGACTTACTAATTTACTAACATATATTAACTTGCTAGTTTACTAACTTTGCCCGCCGACTTTGTAACTTGTCAATTGTGAGTATTTCATGGTTTAAAAACCTAACCATTTGACTAGCTATCTTACTATCTTGCTATCTTACTAGCTTTTTAGCTGACTATTTCACAACTATGCTAATTAGCTAGTCCACTAAGATAACTAGTCTGGACAATGGAAACCAGCTGAACTTACTGTTTTGTACTTATTTACTACCCTAGTACTGATAGCTAACTAACTACCTTACTAATCCTACTAGTACTCTCTTTCATAACTAACTAGTAAACTAGACTAGTCTTACTAAGACTTACTAAGGTATTGTAATCAAAGTTCCATATGTTTCGGCTAACAGCTACGCGTAATCACAGTGGGAACAAGAGACCCTAGTCTGCCTCTCTTATTGGGTAATTGGCCGGCAATCTTTCGCGACCATCGGGATCTTAAGCATGAATTAGTGTGGAGTGCTTGCACGGTCACAGATGTTCAAGTTCGAACGAGAGAGGAGAGGGATAGGAAAAGTAGGACAAGACGAAAGTACAGTTTAAAGCTGAAAAAAGGGAAGGGTTCTGAATGGTACAGGAAATGATGAATTTGTCTAATTTTAACATTCTATTGGGACCAAACTATCAATTCGATTTGAACGAAACTTGACTAGTGCACAAAGTACTAGGAGTTCTAAACCCAGTATTTTTTTGGCTATTATAACTTTGAAAGCTTGGGTGCCATAAGCGATCAAACTTTCCCCCAGCAAAGAACCCTTTTTTATTGCTCTAGACTGTACATCCCTTGTTGATACCTTTTTAATCCGCGCTGGATATATATCGATAGGTCACTGCGAACTTTGGGGAAATATTACCGTTTACACGGCAGCAATAAATAAAAAAATATAAAGTGCTGAAGTTGAGTTATGGCTTGAAGTATCCCTGCTTTCAGCATTATCACCAATGTACATTTATGGATCGAGCGACCGGAATTCTAGTCTACGAGCCCCTACTTTGACTCGTGACACGGCTAGGTATCAAGTTATTAATCGTATAATTGATTTCATTAACTAGCTAAATCCTAGTTATGATAGCAGCCATATTGCTAGTACGAGAAAGCTATACTGGATCGTTCAGAATTCACTGTAGGCACTGAATCATTGATTCTTATATGAGATTCAAAATACCCATTCGTTCATCATACATCGTCATCTACAATAATTAAAATACAGCTACTTGATTAAGACTGAAATAACCCACTTTGATGTGCATCTGACTCGCAACGAAACATCTAAAGCTAATCACAGAGGTAAAAAAACTGCATCGAGCTGTACATGGACGATCTGAATAACGAATAGCTTGATATAGACTAGTCAATAAGAGTGAAGAGGTTTCGACCGTTTATCATTCGTCAGTATGCAACCGAGTCATTAGCAACTCAACTCACACGACTCATTTGCTTAGCTAGTAATTAGTAAGTAGCATCTAGTAGTAGTGTCAGTACTAAAGCTTAGTAATCACAAGTTATACAAGTTAAATTAACTTTTTAAGTGAACATTCAAACTGAAACGTGGGTGGGACCGAGAAACGCAATCAGCGCGAGCAAGGCGATAGTAGTATATGACACCCCATTTCTAGATACTACAGTATACACAATATACCCTAAGTGTATTTGATAAAGTAATCATAAGTTATATCAATTCAATTAACTTTAAGCTACCACTCAAACTACAGACGATGCAATCAACATTCAAACTGAATCGCAGGACTGACAAACGCAATCAACGCGAGTACGGCGATAGTAGTATATGACACTCCACTTCTAGATATGTATATATATGATAAAGTTTTCATGTTATATCAATTACATTAACTTTAAGCTACCACTCAAACTATAGACAATGCAATCAACATTCAAACTGAATCGCGGGACTAACAAACGCAATCAACGCGAGTAAGACGATAGTAGTATATGACACTCCACTTCTAGATATATATATATACATGATAAATTTATCATGTTATATCAATTAAATTAACTTTAAGCTACCATTCAAACTACAGACAATGCAATCCACATTCAAACTGAATCGCGGTACTGACAAACGCAATCAACGCGAGTACAGCGATAGTAGTATATGGCACTCCACTTCTAGATATATATATACATGATAAAGTAATCATGTTATATCAATTACATTAACTTTAAGCTGCCTCTCAAACTATAGACAATGCAATCAACATTCAAACTGAATCGCGGGACTGAGAAACGCAATCAACGCGAGTACGGCGATAGTAGTATATGGCACCCCACTTCGAAGTACCCGCTACTCAAAGACGAATCCTTGGATTGACGAAAAGAGCTCGCGACTTGGCCCATGGGAACGTAATTAGGCTGCTCAATTAAGCCTGGAGAGTAGCCGGCAACCGCCATATGATTCACGCCTTGTTCAGCAGTTAGGCGTCACGTATTCTGATGACATCCGATCGATACCTTGCCAAAAACCAACGGCTGGCAGCTCGTTTCCTCTCATACGCAAACCAAACGCATAGCTGAGGGTCTTCCTTCCGAGTTCCTCTGTGACTTTAGATTACTAGAACTGAAATACGAGATTATTAAATTAGATTCACTGCGTGTTTTTAAGCAGTCTGAATTGCCCTCTTATCTTCCCCGGGGAGATCTGCTTCGTGTTGGCTATTCTAAGGGCTTTTTGAAATCCGATTTTTTTATCTGGACTTGTAATTAAATCCCAGTTTCCGACATTTTCCACTTAACTGTGGATTTATTAAGTTTGCTTCGAGTCTAATGTTGGAATATCCATTAGTTTATGGAGTGAACCATTACAGACTAAAATCAATGATGAAACTTTTAGATACCCTTTCAGCTGTTCAAACAGAGTACGTTTGGCTGTAGCTGAATAAGTGAATTAACTTAATGCAGCTCGCAATGACTTAATGGTTGATTCTAGTCGAAATTTAGAGTACTGTAAGATAATACGCATATCTAAGTCTTGCACTTACGCAACGTTTAGGATTTTATTTTGGCCAAACTATCATTCCGATTTGAACGAACCTTTACACGTCTATTAAGTATGACTAGATCTACATAGGGTATTTTTTGTGTTGCTATAACTTTGAAACTATATAGGAGCAATACGCAATCAACTTTCCCGTATAATTTCAGTTAATCCTGTGATGACACGAAGAGCCTCGCGGACACCTTTGAATCTTTGACCTTTGCTATCAAACTGGAACCAGAAAATAAGGTTTTAAAGGTTCCAACATTGCGACAGAGTACATCTCGGCTTTTGTTCCCCTTCTGTGTAACTTACTTTGCTGGGAATCATATTCAGTATGCTTTCTAGCGCCCAGCAGAACTTGTATTGTTGAACTAACTATCTTTCATTGCCATCCTCTCCTCTTGTCTCTTCCTTCAAAAGAGACATCCCTGTTGTAGAGAAGAAATCCATCTTTTACAAGTCCGTAGACTGATTCAATTTCCCTTGAGACATCTTTCTGGATTCGATCCGTATATCTGGTATATACTCTTCAGCGTAATATCAACGGCTATAGTAACTAATATCAATCAGATAGTAATTATAGCACATTCTTGGTGTAGTTTCAAGTTTATGACGTCAAAGGAGTGAATGAATCGTCTTTGAGGTTCTGAACTGAATCGAGTACTGAATCAAATTGATTTTGATTTGATTGAACTTGAATGAATTCAATCAAATGAGTACTGAATTCTTTAAATTTTAAATGAATTGGACATGTCATAAGTTTGCTCTTTCACCATCGGACTCGCGAGTAAATCTAATGGCTCACACGATGACTGGAGGGTGCAATATCAGTTTCTAATCCTCTCTCGTGTGTGTGTGTGTGTGTGTGTGTGTGTGTGTGTGTGGGCGTCAGTATATAACGGGGGCCCTATTAGCAAAGGCTACATGGATGAAAATGAAACTGTCCATTAACGAGCTTCTTTTTAACCTCGGAACCGTGATTTTTTGTGTAAATTTTCTTTATCTTGCGTGTGGCAGTGACGTGTTTGACTTCGAGCGTTCTCACGCTGACGGCCATCGCCTGTGATCGATTCATGGCCGTTCTGTATCCTCTGCGTGTGAGAATCACCCAATGCAGAGCCGGGTCGGTGATCATCAGTATCTGGGCCATCTCCATCGCCGTCGCCCTGCCGTTTGCCGTGTATCGCCAACTTCTGCACATCCAGGTAAACGCCATTCTTTTCTACATCCCAACTTCCCTTAGTGAATTAGTTATAAATCTATGGCCGAAAGGCTGGCGATGGGTTAGAGCAATGCTTCCGGAATCCGGAATCCGGAATCTTTCTTTCCGGATGCTGTGACACGGATGTGGTAAAGTAGCTGTTTTGGTCGCAAGATATCTGGTGATGAGTCGACCGGAAAACCAATCAATCGATAGAGTCTTTAGAGAGATTAATTATAATATCCTAATTTCAGTTAATTAATAACGTCTTTCATAGCTGAATTATTAGAGTTCATTGAAATCTATTAATAATTCTAGTTTAAGTTAAGTAATTTAGTGTAATTTTAGGTTTAATTTAATTTTAATTCGTAATATCTAAATAGCCACGGTCAGTTGCGTATTGGAAAAAAGCTTATCGACGCGTGAATCTGCTATCTGCTAACGTCTTCCGTTCCAGTCGAGAGGGAAGGACTTGGCAGCAGAGCGAAGACGAATCGTTTTTCTCCAAGATTTTTTCATAGATTATATCTTAGACGTAGATATTATTTATATAATAACTATTATAAATGAATGATTGTTTTTTTCTGTATAATTTTATTCGGCGCGAGGAAAAACTATAAAACTGGAGAAGACGGGTTCTATTGTGGCAATGCGGAACGATCGAGTTTAGATCCCAGCGGCAGTTTCCGTCTTATACTACTGTTTCTTTAAAGTTTTCAGCTTTAAGTTCGATCCAATCAGGGACGTGGTTATAAAGCATGGCGTTTAGACAGAAAGACAGATAGATAGATAGATAGGTAGATAGATAGATAGATAGATAGATAGATAGATAGATAGATAGATAGATAGATAGATAGATAGATAGATAGATAGATAGATAGATAGATAGATAGATAGATAGATAGACAAGTAGTTCTATCTTGTTTTTGTTTAATAGTAGATGGCAAATGCAACACTTGGGGGGGAAACAATTATGAAATATTCATTCATACTATTATTTATTAATTGGTTCTATCTATCAATAAATTTGAAAGACAAAACAAAGAACAAGGTCACGTGACCCGTGACGTCAATATGACAAGTTATCCAAAACCAAAACCACCTCATTGGGCACCAGTCCTTAACTTTCCTTCAGGTCACGTGACTGTGGCGTCATCGTTGGATTTTAATGTTAAAGTCTCCTCTAGCATGAAATTGCCGCTACGGTCCTTGCTGGGGAAACGTTATGTGCTTTATAACTTGCACAGTTATAAAGATATAGCATCCCAAAAAATATCATGTGTAGTTTCAATAGTACTTAATATACTAGGAAAATTTCACGCAAATTGCTTGAACAGTTTTGCCAAAATAAAATCCTGAAGATTAACACATTCTCGACTGTACTTTGTTGCGGCTGCTGGAAGATCAGAATCCACTGCTAACTTATACAAGTCACGTGACTGTGACGTCGCCGCCTGAAAAATCATTTAACTGCCCTGATCATTCTCTTGCACCGAAATCACGTGACTGCGCCATTATTGGCCATACTGTTCCATGTCAAGTATTCTGTCTAGGGACTTCCTATCTATTAGTTTAATAACTGTGTTAGAAAAGTTTGAAAAAATTGAAAAATTATTTTAATTAAAGTAAACCACAATGATTAGTTTCTGTCTAGGGAGAATGGATCTTAGCAACGTTTACATAAGCATAGAGAGCTAGCCCACTTCCTAGAGTTTTTTCCCTCTCCCTTATCCTTATACTTGTAGACGACACGGATCATGTATCCATCACGGCTAACTATTTCTCATAGATAAAGAAATGCTAACAGCCATACGGTTTCAGGTTCCGCTTTTTGCTCGCGGGATTTGCTTAGTTACATGGTTAACTATACACCCGCCTGGGTTTCCTGAATAATGGGCGCTCACGCAGTGCGTTTAAAGAAACAGTGGGCTAGCTGACGCTTTAACCTTGGTACAGTCTGGAGCCGTAGAAAAGGGTCCGTGCTGGGGTAGAAGTTGATCGCTTATTGGTCCCACACTTTTAAAGATATCGGAACTCAAAAAATACCGTCCGTAGACCTATTTGTACTTAATGCACTCGTCAAGTTTCGCTTTAATCGGTTGGTTAGTTTTGCCCAAATAAAATCTTAAACGTCAGACATTACCGTAGTTTGTCACCTTTCAGAACCTTTTGGGTGGGGGGCTCTAGACTGTACTCCGAGTTCAAGGATGACCAAGTAGTAATACTACGAACGGATGGTACTTGTCAGACATCTAAAAGTCTAATAGGATATGTAAAAAGGTTCATCTGAAAGTCAAGTTAAAAGTTGATTTTCAGTTCACTTTTCGTAGCTCGTCCTCAAGTCAAACTTGAGCACCTGCAAGTTGATCTTCTAAACTTGGCTAGAGTTATGCTGGGACTCAGTTTCACTCCGAAGAAAGACGCAGTAAACCACTCGGCAGCAGATAAGTCGACTTGGCACCGCTTGGCACGATTGATTCAGATAACGAAGAGAGTTAAAGTCGGCTGTCTATTCCCCAACTATCAACTATCTAACTACCTATCCATATATCCATTTATCTATCTATAGTCCATCTATCCATCCATCCATGCATCCATCCATGCATCCATCCATCCATCTGTCTATCTATTCTATCCATCCATCCATCCCATCCCATCCCATCCCATACCATCCATCCATCCCATCCCATCCCATCCCATCCCATCCCATCCCATCCCATCCCATCCCATCCCATCCATCCATCCATCCATCATCCATCCATCCATCCATCCCATCCCAACCATCCATTCATCCACGCATCCATCCATCCATCCCTTTCATCCACCATCCATTCATCCACGCATCCATCCGTCTATCTATTTATCCATCCATCCATCCATCCATCCATCATCCCATCCCAACCATCCACCATCCATTCATCCACGCATCCATCTGTCTATCTATTTATCCATCCATCCATCCATCCCATCCCAACCATCCACCATCCATTCATCCACGCATCCATCTGTCTATCTGTTTATCCATCCATCCATCCATCCATCCATCCCATCCCAACCATCCACCATCCATTCATCCACGCATCCATCCGTCTATCTATTTATCCATCCATCCATCCATCATCCATCTATCCATCCCATCCATCCATCCGTCTATCTGTTTATCCATCCATCCATCCATCCATCCATCCATTCATCCATCCATGTATCTATTTATCTACCTATCCAGTTCTCAAAGTAACTAGCTGCCTAAAACAAAGGGATCCAATTCGACCGTGTATCGTGTTTTGCCAAGTCGACAAAATACAGATCCACACGGATACCAAGTTGATTTAGGAACAACAAATACCTTAATGCGTTTCCAAAACATTACAATCATGCAGGTACTTGTCTCGTCATCTGCTGGAAATCCAATCCAAGCGCGGGAACCCTGAAACCATAAAACTCCCAGTCGATAAAAACGTACTCATACTGTATCGTTTATTTACAGTCAACGTGTGAATTCGGCCCTATCGATTCTAAACACGTGCGTTTTGCATCGGTCAGTATGTTGATAGGCTAATAAAAGAAGACTATACAAAGCTTTCATTAGACTCGTAAAAAAAAACTCTGCTGTGATACAGGTACGCTCTCACGGAGGCGGTTATTTCTACGGGTGCGAAGGATATATTAACGATATATATCTAGCGCTGTAAATCACGTGATCACAAACCCGCGGGAGAAAAGCGAGTATAAAAGAAGGTCGTAAACTGGGAACGCCAGTAATCAAAGAACTGATCAATTTTTCCGCAGGCAAACGACAAGAGCCAGGTGCGAAGATCCATTATACTTTCACAACATAACCGCAATTTCCCCGTCTTTAGATCCTGTCACACACATACTGTATCATTCTTCAGATAACACCAATACTGAAAATGATAAACTTTAACATTATGTTACAAGCGTTTCTAACTCTGTACTTAAACGATCTCTTAGTTCCAGATTTAACTTTATCTATGATCGATTTTAGCATAACCAATCTATCTTTTTATATGAATGTTTACTCCGTCTATATGCATCTGTTATATCTTATCAATTTCTATTATGAACTATAACATAGGAATTAGTGTGAATGCATGGTAGGAGGGTATGTATAGATTATAGAAAGGACAGCGAATGCCTGCGCATATAGCATGAGACCAATACGACTGACCCATATCTCCATAATAAGTCCCAAATCTTCTATTCTTCCGAGGCAAGTTGGGTTCTATTGTTTGCCCTAATCGTTTATACATGATTCACCCTGGCATGCTCTTCCTTTATCCTCCCCGCCGTATAGCCTTCTTCATCCGGGGGTCGCTGTTTTCAAACCACAACCTATCCCAGTACATCCCATGGAAAATGCAACGTTTACAGTTATCTCGTAGATTTTGCTTGTAAACTAGCTAGCGTGTTTTTCAAACCACAACCCGTCCCAGTACATCACATGGAAAATGTGGCCTCTCTAACTTTGAACATGACATAATCATTAGATCTTGCTTACAAACTAGCCAGGCGTATCTTCAAACCACAACCTGTCGCAGTTAGATCCGATGGGAAATGCGGCCTTTTCTGACTTTGAATATGTTAAGATTATAATTACAACGTGCTGACTTATGCTGTGGTTTAAAAGTCTGCTTCTGGATTGCTGTAGTTTTCCAGTGCGTCTTCAGCTCTTAGAACGATTCAACTTCCAAAACGAAAACACTCAAGAAAATGTATCCTAATGTAATATTATGATATTGCTGAATTAAAATGAGGCTTATTACAGTTTCATTAAATAATCGATTGGATCCTATGTAATTATTTTCTTTTCAAATGATGATGTTGGTCTGCGTGAGATGTAATCAAAAGATAAGGTTGTACAAAGCGACTATTGATTTGGAGATCCTTTCTGATGCAGCTGATAAGAATTATTTCGCCCTATTTTTCCCCCCTGTTCGTATTTATTCGTCTTTTCTTCTTTTCGGGGCCGGTCCGACAGTGGAAGAATGCTGTCGAAATCACCTGTCAAGAAACATGGCCGGTGTATTTCACGTTCGACCCGCAGACGGGATCGTGTACTTCAACCGTGTGGCCCAAAACGCTTTACTACACTCTTGTAAGTACCCTTAACCTCGTAATTCTTTTATAGCTGGAAGAAAGTACATAATATATAATATATATATATTTATTATACTTTATATAGTATATAATATACATGTATTGGTACACTATATCATTTATGATATAGTAGCTATATCAACGGTGTAGATGTAGTTTGAACTTTGAATGGAAATATAGTGGCTAATGCTCAGGGCGAACATAAGTTTGCGATATAAGCTGGTCCAGTTGAGTACTACTTGTTAAGATATTACCGTGATTNTTTATAGCTGGAAGAAAGTACATAATATATAATATATTTATTTATTATACTTTATATGGTATATAATATACATGTATTGGTACACTATATCATTTATGATATAGTAGCTATATCAACGGTGTAGATGTAGTTTGAACTTTGAACGGAAATATGGTTGGCTAATGCTCAGGGCTGAATATAGGTTTGGAATATAAGTTTGTCCAGTTGAGTACTACTTGTTAAGATACTACCGTAATTGCTATACTTTTGTCGCTATTTGAGTTAAATCTGTATTCCGGTTATTCCAGTACTTATAGACAAAATGAAGATGCAATTATCATATTTGCATAATATTATGCTGTCTATCTATCTATCTATCGATCGATCTGTCTATCTATCTACTATGTGTCTATCTGTCTCTCTGTCTATCTGTCTATCTATTTGTCTGTCTATCTGAGTATCTAGCTATACATATAGCTATGTATCTAAGTATCTATCTATCTCTATCTCTATCTATCTATCTATCTATCTATCCATCTAATATCTATCCATCTGATCTATCTATCTGTCCATCCACCCACCCATCCGTCCTTCCATCCATCCGTCCATCCTTCCACCCATCCATCCATTCATCCATCCAACCATAGTTCAATCTCGATCAATAGTGTATAGGATATAGCTTGAGCTAGTATACAGGATTTACTGCAGTTTGTAATAAGCTGGTCCAGTTGAGTAGTATCTGTTTGATATGCAACCGTAATTGCTATTCTTTTATCGTTATCTGATTCAATATTTAGACAAAGTGATACTCGAAACAGGGCATTTCTTATGGAGTATATACATTGTTGTTGTAACGTTATGAGAATAAACTACACAGTGCTTGAAGCAACACTGGAACTGTTTACATACAAGACGAGTAGCGTGCTATGTGCCCTATGTTCCTTATTTACGTAGGCCTTTCATTCAACTAGGAATATGTCCATGTATTCGAATGTCTGTCTGTTCATAACGATCCACCCAACTACCTCCCTACCCTCCTATCTATCCTACTTTCTATATTTCTATCTTCTGCTCAAAACCTAGGCGAAATTTAGAATTATTATTCGAACTAGTGTTGTGACAAACTACCTGTCGATCTATTTATCTGTCTAATTAACTCTTTGTTTATCTATTTATGTATCTAACTATCTATCTATCGAAGTATCCGTCTATCTGTCTGTCTATCTATGTGTCCGTCTACCGATCTGTCTATCTATCTATCTATCTGTCTGTCTATCTATCTATCTATCTATCTATATATCTATCTATCTATCTATCTATCTGTCTTTCCCAGGGGCGGACTGGCCCATGCGGCAATGCGGCAGTGTGCCGCATGCGCCGCCGCCAAAACAGCTTGAAACATAGGGTTTGGCGCCGGTGGCCTTACGAAGCGCCGGTACCTACCGCCTTGTGCGTACGTACTACCTTGCCGGCCGGCAGCGCCGGCCGGCAAATTTCCGGATCGAGCAATGGGGAGCCAGTCCGCCACTGGTCTTTCTATATGTCACCTATCTATCTGTTATTTACCTAGCTGTCTATCTATCAATCTATCTTCCTATCTATCTATCTAACTATCTACTTATCTATCTATTCTATCTATTTATCTATCTACCAATCTATCTATCTACTCTGTCTATTTATCTATCTATCCCTCCACCTAAACATCTATCTATCTATCAATCCATCTATCTATCTGTCTGTCTATCCATCTATCCATCCATCCGTCTATCTATAAACCTATCTATCTCTCTATCTATCTATCTATCTAGTTGTCTATCTATCCATCTGTCTAGCTGTCTATCTCTCTATCTTATTATCCTATCTACCTACGCATCTATCAATCCTATCTAACTAACTAACTATCTATCTATCTTTTTATGTATCTATCTACCTACCTTAGTTATACTAGTATTTGTAAACAATACTCGTATTAATCAACAATAAGCCCAGCCTGATCAGGAGGGTGCAAATCTATAGTTTCCTGTAATGTTAACAGTAGATATCTGATTCAGAAGCTTTCTTGCTTGAAGCCAAACCATTGATGGGGGAGAACATTGTATTCTGTTGCAGGTATCGATTACGCTGTTCTTCTTGCCAATCCTTATCATGTCGGTAGCGTACGCCCTAATTGTATGGCGCTTATGGGGTAACAAACCACCGGGCGAGAAGATGGACGTGGCTCTCAACAACCAGGCAATCGCTAAAAGAAAAGTAAGTCCATTCACAAGTAATTATATCAGACAGTTAAATATATTATAATTAAAGTTAATTCCAGTGAAACTTGCTTGGTACTTCACATAGTTTATTTGACGATTTACATTTAGTATTAATTTTATCAATTAGTTAATTAATAGTAAGTAGATAAAGTTAGTCAAGCCATAAACTACGGCAAGTAAAGTTCAGGGCTTCAAGGTTTTTCGCGTGTCTCTTTTTGAGTTTTACACGTGTAACAATGAGAATTTACTCAAAATGCCATCTTACGTAACACAATCTGAGTGTAAATTTTCATAGCATTCGAACAAGTAGTTTGCCTGATATTAAATGTGAGAATCTGGAGCGGCTCGCCGCGTTGTGAACTCTTTTCACATGCGGGAGACTATAGACTTTAAAACCGCGACAAATTAACGTTAAGTTTAAAGAGATAAAATTAAAGTTTAACATCAGCTGTACGTGTAAAAGCCGATTTGCATCGGAATAGCCGAAGACTCGAAATGTTTTCTGCAGGATAAGCAAACGGGAAATCTATCTAACAAACTACTTGTCTA
>JAIQCU010001910.1:0-15587 GCA_022114935.1 Leptestheria dahalacensis
TGAACGTCGCTAGACACGGTGGCTATCTAACTAGCCTATCTTGTATCTATCTATCTATCCATCCATGTATGTATTTTGTTGATCTGTCTGTGTAACTATCTATCTGTAGGCTATCTAACTACCTTTTTTGTAACTGTCTGTCTATCCATCTACGTATATCTATGTGTCCATGTATGTATGTACTTAACTATATCTGCTGGCTATCTAACTACCTATCTTGTATCTTCCTAACTATCCATCTATGTATCTACGTATCTATTTCTGTATGTGTGTACGTATGTGTCTATATATCTATCTATCTATCTATGCGTCTATCTATCGATGTATCTATCATCATACGGTTTCTGATGCAACAGAGGAGCAGCGGGTGAAAAGGTTTTCCACCGGAAAAGCGATTGGCTTTCAAGGCACGTCTTCTGTTGAGCACTAATCCCTCTGCTTAATTAATAATCTTACAAATCGTTCTTCAGCTGCCAACCCCCCCCCGGGAGCAAGCGAATTATGTCATATGTAATTGTATTATAGAAGGATTCAATGTTCAGCAAAAGTTGTGTCTTTGGCCATAGTCTCTGTGCGTGAAGATGGATGGAAAAAGTTGAGGCGCTGTCTCAGTCGACTGCTTTCCCAAAAGACATGGACTGCGTGCAAGCCAAGTTTTAGCAGCTTGAATCAAACTGCGCCGGAAAGCGAGTTAACGATGGTTATCGGCATCTCAGTAGCGGAAATGACGGCTGTTATTTGTTGTTTCTCTTTCACTTGCCAGAGCAGCCAAGTTTTACTCATGCGGTCTCGCATCACGCCGTCACGTCCCAACTGAAGGTGATTCATGTCGACTTTTTCTGTCATTTTCCTTCAATAAGTGTCCAACTTTCAATGCCACCGAGTTGCAAAGTTCGTATTTTGTCGAGTCTTGAACTTCAACCGGCCTTGTTTATTGTTACGATTGCGTTAGACTCCTTTGTCCATGATGCTTGATTGAGTTGCGGAATATTCATAGGGTTTCTGGACTTTTGAACTTGACACACACGGAGCTTCCCTGGCTCACGAACCGGATCTATTTATCCCAATTTTATGCATAACGCCGCTTCCATACGTGAATTGGATCGCCTCTCGTCTGAGGTGCAGACTAAATTCATGCCGCAGCCTAAGCTGTTTCACATCTGAAGAAAAAAGAAACACTAGACCACTAGACCACACATGGTTTTTCGATCATCTTTTTTTTATTAAAAAAAACTGTTTCTCGTGTGTGTGTGTGTGCTTCAAAGTAATAGAGCACCAGACAAACCGAAAAAAATTTCCAACTTGAAAAAAAAAATCGCATAGTCTTAGTGCAACAGGGAAAAGTTGATCGCTTGTGGCACCCAAGGTTTCGCCGATAAAACAACCAGGAAAATACCGAGTGTAGAACTAATAATAGCCTATACACTGGTAAAAGTTTCATTGAAATCGGTTCATAAGTTTCGCCGAAATAAAATTCTAAAGTTACAGAGATCCATAAACAGCGGAATCGCCATTGAAGTTGGCGCGGTGAACAGCTCACATGGTGGACGAGAGTTTCTGCTTTGAACCGGCGCAAAATAAAGCTTTAGACATAGCACATAAGGATTCCCAAAATAAAATGCACTTTCCTCCGCAGCCGGAAAAACGTTGGCTTTCCAACACCAAAAACCCCCCTCCAGACAACCTGCACAGCACTTTGATAGACTCTGCCTTGCTCTGGCCGTATGGGAGGTAAGAACAACAGTTTCACTTTGAAAAGACACACTTGGTGTTTTGGTGCGCCATAGTCGACATCACGTGTGCGATGACGTTCGTCCAGGGTTAAAAAGAAAACTCAAAACAGCCGCGAGGATTACGAGGAATAACACAACTGTTCAGGAATAAGAAACCCTACCGGAAAGCCATATAGATCGAATTGAAACCGACATTCTTTTAATTTTCCGATACTAATTCAACTAGAGAGAGAGAGAGAGAGAAAACGCCCCTTTGATAGAGACTTAATGAATGAACGGGAGTTGTAAAATACACAACCCTTTGGGCTATTTGCTTATATTGCACCTTGCTGACGACATATAACCAAGGGAGGAAGCGTCAATACAAAAACAAACCCAGAGGAGATAAATAAAACCAATACACATACACACGTCAGGGTTTTGACTATACGGGGGGCAGCAGCTAGCCGTAAAACTCAAAAGGAGGAAAAGGATGGCAAGGTGCGCAGGGACTTACCGCACTGGTGGCAAACTGTTGCCCGTATTTCTTTGAGCGCTTTTTTCGAGTGTGGAACGGGAGCCCCAATAGCCGTGAAATTATTGGGTCCCAGCAGGCTGGCATAGACCAGGTAGCGGCGACTAGGACGTATGTCGGCGGTTACGACGCACGATCGCCACGCTTTAAGAGAGTTTGAATGCCGGACCGGTGCCGGTGAAGAGTTGACTTTGCGGCGCAGCTTGGGCCAATGATGACTCTCTGAGGGCAAGAGAAACTCGAGGCGCACTTGACTCGTGCTGCCCATGTCTCCTTTGAGCACATTCACCACGTCAAAGGTCACCCTGTAAAGTCCCATGTGAACGTCACTTTTAGACCGAGCTTTGCCCTCGAAAACTACGGGAGCCAGGTACGCCCGCGACCCGGCGTCTAAATCGTCCGACGAAGGGCAGACTCGAGCCCGTTGCGTCACCCGAGTTCTTTGCGGTCGCGAAACGCTCGAGCCGAGCGCCGCGGGAACCAGGAGCCCCAGTAGGAAGCACAGCGACAGGAGGGTAGCGCGACATGGCGCTTTCCTTCCGTCCGAAGAGTTACTCATGCTTATTTCTTGCTGAGAATCAGCAGCCATACACAGCGTACGTCGTCACAGTAAGATTGGCGGCTGCGAACCTCTTGCCTCGACAAACCGGCCCCAAACAAAGTCAGCACGCTAGTCGCTTGGCACATCCTTGGCTTTCACTGATCCGAATTAGCTTCAGGGGTACCGCTTACTTACTCGCTCGCTTCGTAGTCTACCACTATATGCCAACCGTTGCGGCAGCTCTGGCAGTCTAGTACATTGAAAACCGCCCATCCAGCCCGCACACAGCGCCCTACCGGCTGGCCTTCTCGCGCTGGCCCTCTAGGGGCTGAACCCTGAACTAAACCTACCGACCAAGTCCCTTCCCATCAGCTTCCTCAAATAAACTCCTACTGAGCTGCTGGCTTTTTACTCTGAACATTACATTTCATATGGGTTTTTATGGATACCTATACGTACCGCTTATGGGTTTACTGAGCGCCCTTTTTCTTGTTGCTTGTTTGTAACCCGTGTTAGGCAACTCCACTACACACCAGACAGTTCTAGCGCGGAGGAAAAATTGTCGCGTCTAGGACAAAAAGAAACTAGATGCAACTTACTGCCAAGTGTAAAAGTGAACAAGGTCAGCGGCGGCCACGGTTAGTCATTCTGTTTACGTCCGAAAGTAGATACGGAATGTCAGAGATGTAAGATTTATGAAATCTCCCTCCAGAGCACATCCAACGGAGCAGGGCTATCTTTCTGCAAGTATCAAAGATGGCCGTAAAATAACATCACGCGGAGGTGGGGGGCGGGGGGAGCTCCTGCAAGTACCAGATTAATCGCTCGGTGATGACGGCCGACTAATTACGCTAATGACCATTGCATGGGGCTGGGTTGCTTGCATCTGGATATAGACAAATATCTAGATCTCGTGTTTGATGAAAAGACCGCTGCAGCGGTCTTATATGCACACTTTTGCATTCAGTCATTAGAATTTTCCAGTCAGACGGCGGGGACAGATGTAAGGCGAAGTGGCCCTGAGTCAACAGCTAATTTTAGCCTTCAAGAAAGAGTGAGCCATCTTCTCTCCCAGTGTATCGGGATAAGGGCGGCTGTTTGCCAACCCGGGGGTTTGCAACTCGCCCTCTTTCAAGTCAAAAAGGGCCATTTCTTATATGCTCGCTGTTAAGATACATTTCGGACACATTTACACCAACTACTGCCAGACCCAGGTGGAAAGCACCGATCTACCAAAAGAACTTTTGTTCTCTGCTATGGTTATGTTATGGTACAGTCGAGAGCAAGGGGAAAAAAGAGCGTCTGGAATGGCGGAAAATTACTGTAAATTTCTAACTTTCAGGATTTAATTTTGGCTAAACTAACAAGTCGATTCCAACGAAAGTTTAAAGATGCATTAGGTACTAGTTGATCTACATCCAGTATTTTTTGCGTAGCTATATCTTTGGAAATGTACGGGCAATAAGCAATCAACTTTACCCCGGCAAGGAATTGCGTATCACTCTATAGACTGTACAAATGCTGCATTCAGTTGGTGTTTCGTAGTTCACTGATTTCAATGAAGTAATACATTTCAAGTAATCCAGTGTAGATCGAGGATGTTTACATGTACAACGCAGAATGTAGAGCAAGAGCTGGAGTACGGACATATTTATGAATGATCTCGGCAAGATGGTTGGTGAGGGGGGGAGGGGGCGTTTACTACAGACGTTTAGTTGAAACTCTGGTCATGTCTGTGATGGGATAGTATCAAGTTTTTAAAGCGCCAAGTAATGCGATATGGCCTCCTAGTTCCCAACTCCATGCCCCGTATAGATAAATAAAGCGCCGAACCCTAGTGAAAAGGCTATATTTGCAGTATACGTATACAAAGAGCTCATGTCGGGTAAAAGTCGATTGCTTATTGCTCGTACAGTTTCAAAGGTAGAGCTACCCAAAAAATACTGGACGTAGATCTAATCACACTTGATGTACTTGTCGAGTTTCGTTTTAATCGGTTTGTTGGTTTTGCCAAAATAAAATCCTAGAAGTTGCGAAATACTGATTCTCCGCCCTTTTTTTCTTGCTCTAGACCGTTTTCATTCGTTTTCCAAAGCCTAGCGCAAGTTTGAAGCATAACTGTCAGCTATAACCTAGTCAATGTTGTATTACTCGCAAATTTACGGTCTATTTCACTGCTTTTAAGGTTATTTCATTGTTAGTTATACAGCTGCGTCAAATAAACGCTTGCTCCCAAGATAATAAGCTAACGTTGGCATCTTTTGTAAACTAAATTTTCCCTTGTGGAAAATGGAAAAATCCCCGAAACATTCATTTCGGCTCAAATTGTTTGTTGGAAGGAAATGAACTGCACACTGTCTTGAGGAAGAATGAAATTCTATGTACGAAAGAATAAAACTCTAATGAAGTTCATTGGGCTAAATAGAAAAACATGTCGAACCAAGTGGGGATGTTGAGAATGTAACGCGCGCTAACGTTAAGTCGGTAAAACTTGGTTGATTCTCAATGTTCGGGGGAATTTTTCTCTTTTCTCTCGAAGCTAACCGTGCAAGGGCCTCTAATTAATAAAATTACTCTTGCCATTTTGTATCGGGCTTCATGGTTTCAGGGGTTTCCCTGGTCTGTACCCGAAAAGTACGAGAATTAAAAAAAATTTCCGGGTTATACAGAATTCACGGAAGAGACCCAGGAAAGTCTAGTCAACTCGATATTATAATGTAATTAGATATATAATTTAATATTATAGTATAATGTTGATCCCTATAAACACTGAAGGGCTAATCAAAGGTTCTCGTGTTACATCGGCGCCAGTTGTTCAAGCGCGGAGTTAAACGTAATTAATTAAGTCCTTCTTAGCGGGGAAGCGCGATAGATTTGTCGTGAAAAGGGCTACCGGCCGACTTTTGGGTGTAATTTCTTCTCTTGACCAAATAAACCGATGGGTCCTCCTGATGCAAACAAAACGTCCTCGCTGGGAAACAGTTTCTGTTCTCCTCTGTTTATGTTCGCACGTCCGCAACCAAGGCTTTGTTTGTCCAAACGGCTATGCGGACCCACGTGTTGTATTCTTATATCTTTAATTGCGTTACTATCGATGTGTATTATATTACTGTGTTATAATTATGATAATCGTAGCTTTGAAACTTCTCCATGGGATGCTGAATTTTTGGTGCTATTGCGCTCAAAACGGCTTCAGTTGTTGTACAGAAGTATGAATGTCTTCCTTCTGCACGCTTCGATACCCAAGGATGATACCGTTGGTCGTCATATCTTTGACCGCAATGTAGTTCCCCTCGTAATGTACATTCGTCTCAATACAATGCAATACTGTCTATTTATCTGTCTGTGCGTGTTTTATATCTGTCTATCTGTCTGTATATATTTAACTAGGTGTATCTTAATTTTGTATCAAATTATTTAACTATCTACCTATCTATGGATTTATCTAAATAACTAATGTGTGTATGTATGTATGTATGTATGTATCTATCTACCTATGTATGTATGTATGTATCTTTCTATCTATCAATCTATCTATCTACCACCTCTCTACGTATCTATGTATGTATGCATCTATCTATCTATCTACCTATCTGTCTACCTACCTACCTATCTATCTTTCTATCAACGTATCTATGCATATACGTACCTATCTATCTACGTATCTGAGTATACATCTATCACCTATCCATCAGTCTATTACATCTAACTATCCACCTCTCTAACTATATGCTGTCTACCTACTTATCCGAGTACCTATCCATCTACGTGTCTATAGCTACGAGTGATAAACAGATAAGCTTGGACAGTTTTAGCGCAACATGATATACTCTTTCGTGTTACCCTATGTCAGCAAAGGTTAATGAACATTCACTCAGGAATGCTCGACACATATTCAGTGCGGGGACACCTCTATAACGGAGAGACGGTGTGACAATGTCGCCGAGTGCGAACGAGGCATGTCGAAGCCTGTGTAAAGAAAAAAGGCTAAATGGATGGCACGTGCGGACCATTGCGACTACCGGCACGACATAAATGTTTACAGGTTTGAAGTGTGTTTCGGAATTTTGTTGTTTATACCGCATTTGCACAGTGCTGTGCTTGGCGTCAACAACATAAATCGTTTGTGACGGTCCTTTTGCCCTCTCCCCCCAGAGTTATATATCTACGTTAACATGGATATATAGGCGATGGCCGCGCCGCTGCTGCTCTCGAACTCCATGTATTTATATAAGCATGAAGATTCGATCCTGTTAGTTGCAACGTTTTGAGTACACAGTTGATGCGTGATGGCAGCAATTCAAACCGAATTTAGTTCACAGGTTTTTTTTTCCCTCCGCCGTGGCAGACATAAATCCTTTGGGAGAAGGCAGTAAGTGATTAAACACCGAAGTTAGCAGCCAGGTTTCGCTGGACCACTTCCAAGAACCTATAAGGCGCTTAAGAGACCAGAAATATATGAAATGATCTGCTACATAATTTGACCAGAGTTTTCCTGTCCCCCGCTTATCTATCGCCTTGTTAAACGCATCGAATCGGCTGGTAACTAAATAGGTTCAGTTATGTCCATAACGACTGACATGTTTCAACTACCTACTACATCGGAATCAAACAAACTTATAAGAGAACTGTCTATCTAGGCGATCTATCAACCTACACATAAAAGCTAGTTATCTATCTACCTACCTGCTAACTGCCTCTAAGCTACGTATCTAGCTAAGCTCTATCTATCTTACGTACCAGCTATCTATCTAACTTCTAAGCTATCTATCTAGCCATGGACCATCTAACGAGCTAGGCTATCAACTAGATAACTAACTATCTAGCATCTAAGCTAACTATCTAGCTTCTAAGTACACTATCTAGTAAAACTAAGTATAACTATCTAGCTTTTAAGCTATCTATCTATCTTACCTACCAGCTATCTAACTAACATCTAAGCAATCTATCTAGCCATGAGCCATCTAACGGGCTAGGTTATCTAACCAGATAAAACTAAGATAGCTAGGCTACCTATCTAGCATCTAAACTAATTATCTATCTAGCACAGCTATCCATCTGTCATCTATCTAGCTTCTAGGCTGTCTGTCTATCTAAGCCATCTGACTAGCTATAAGCCATCTAACTAGCTAGGCTTTCTATCTAGCTTCTAAGCTATTCAATGTGGCTACCCATCTATTGAAGACTATCTACAAAGGTAGACAGACTCACTCCTACTGCTGTGTAGTTCAGCTAGATACGTATATGGCAACTGGATATTGAAATTTGATGTGTAGTATAAAATAAGCATCATCATATACAGACACGCAAGTCCCGGACAAGTTCACACATACTAAGTCTCGTATGAGGAACCCCACTAAATATGATAAAAGAAAGACTGAAAGGTAAAGGAATAAAGTAACAAGAAAAGGTATAGCAGTAAAAAGAATGGAAACATATAAGGAATCCGAAACAAACGCACAGGGGAGAAAAACTATGGAAAAAGAAGAAAACCCGAAGAACGCAAGAAGAAAACTCTAGGTGAAAGAAAGTAGCAGGATAAACAGTAAAAAAGAAGAGAAGAGAAACAAAAGATGGAAAGTAATAAGAAAAAAGAAAGGAGAAGAAATAAGTCTATATAAAGGGACGAGGCCACGGAATAGCTAGACACGCGAAGGCAAAGAGAGTACGAAAGGAAAGAGAAAAGAAGAGGGAAATAAAAAAGAAGCAGTAAAGTAGAAAGAAGAAAAGATTAGAAATGGCAAGACAGAGAGAAAAGAAGGAAGAAGTATTGGCAGTGAGGCTGTTTACCAGCAAATATTGGCCGCGACCCAATCGGAAAAACCAATGGGAACTGGCGGCGTTAACTTTAGCTTCGGTGAAGAGGGGCAGCTGTCAGGTAACAGTCGCCACCGCATCTTTGAGCCTATAGTAAGCGTAGGGTCTTTGCTCAAAAGCTTTTGGCACAGCCAGCCAAATGCCCGTCAAGAACCCCCCCTCCCCGTGCCTGTCCATAACCTGGCCCAGGGACAAGGACTTCCTTTTCTGGCTGCCAGCTTGCAGTCTTCCTTCACACACGCTGACACACACACGTACACACATATGCGACTCGACACATTAGGGCGGCAAACACCAATGCACTATTCCCCCCTCAAGTTACAATCTGGAGCATACTAGGCAAAAGTTGACTGCTTATAACTCCCACACTTACAAAGATGGAGCAGCCTAAAAAATGTCGAGTATAGAACGACTAGTACCTAATATGCTCGTGAAGTTTCGTTGAAATCGGTTTGTTAGTCTAGCCAAAATAAAATCCTAAAGATTCTAGGTCTTTTTAGTTCAAAAAAAGGGTTCCTGCTGGGAAAATGGGGAAAAGTTGATCGCTCATAATTCCCACATATACAAAGATATAGCAGTCCAAAAAATACCATGTCTAGAACTGAACGTACTTGATGTACTTGTAAAGTTACGTTCAAATTGGTTCGTTAGTTTTCCTAGAATAAAATCCTAAAGAACTAGGAATTACACTATTTCTCGCCATTCAAAATCTGTTTTTTTGCAGTGCGTATATAGCAAAACTGCCATCAAACTCAATCAACCAATAATCTTTTAACCCCATATCGGACTAAATTAACCTATTTCGATACATTTGACTTTTGATCGATTCTATGTCGAACCCGCTAAGAGACAAGTTTCTGGAAAGACGATCAAAATACGTTAGGACCCTCGTGCACGTGGCTTACCCTTAAACTTTGACGTAACATGCTATGAAATATAGAGGGAGCGTGACTTCAAATAAAACCCAAATTTACTGTTCTTCTAGGACTTCTATTATTCATTTACGAAACAGCGGCAGTTGTTTTGCTTTCTTTCCCTTTCTTTAATATTTTATTTAAAAATGAAAACCTTTTGAAGGGTAGGAGGGGGATTAATTAATTCACGAAACGCCTTATCTTATGCTGACGACGTAGGTCACGAGACCCCAAAGAGGAGAGCAGCAGCTTTTCCTTGGCAAGGAAAATGATCTGGAAATGCATTCAATTATGAGTCATCCCTTGCCTTTATAAAACATAAAGCACAAATCAGACGGCGTTTATTCCTGCGCACGTCAATCGTAAATCAAAATACGGGAGAGAAAAGATAAGATTGTTTAACTCGTTTCATTTCCAGCTCGTTGTTCTACGTGTATCCTATTCAGCTCAATGCTGCAATTATCCACACGACATTATTTATTCATTCGTTAAGCCCTATGTGCGAACGGACTCGGGGTGCAGCGGTCCCTCGAACGGACCTCTATCCACCGTGTTACCGATGCAATACGGAGGAAAAAGGCAACCAGAAAAAAAGGGCTAGTGATAAAAACAACGTAGTGATTGATTAACATTGGCTACCGTCCAAAGTTAAGTGGAAACAATGACGTATCTCTCCCCCCCAACTTGAATGAGGTGCAACTCAACGCAACTGAACCAGAACTTTAAAAAAATTACAATAGAAACCGCAGACGCAGGACGCCGGTCACCTCACATATGCATCCCCTTGGGCTTTTCGGGCATTTCTTTCCCCCTTTTCTTTGGATCTTATTTTCTGGTTTAATACTAGGAATGTATTGATGACTTGACGGAAGTGAACATAAAGAAAACTAATTCGCTGGAAGGAATAATATAGAAACGAGAGAGCAAAAAAGAAAAAGAAAACAAACCAATTTAAGTCATTTCGACGTCAGCGCTGCCATCTAGCGACTGTAGGACGATACCGGAGTAACCGCAGTCTAGACAGAGAAGCAGCAGATTCAATCTCGAGTCCTGATTTTGAACTAGAAACCTCGACGGGGAAGTGCAGCTACTGGCGTGGCTGGTACAGTGGGCGTCTAAAAGACCCTCGATGTCTGCAAGTGTCAGCGGGCAGGGCAGCGGGAAGTTGAGGCCGCACTCGCAGACGAGTCGGTTGGCGTCGACAGTGGCTGGCAGTCGGAGACACACTGGGCAGACTATGCGACTGTTCATAAAGCTCAACTGTTCTTCGCAGTCCTCTTCAAAAACGCACTCTGACGATGAAGGGGACGTAGATTAGATTGGCGGAAAAACGACAGTTTGCTAGAATGGTTACCTTCGGATTTCAGCTCGTTCAAAATTTCTTGGGCGACGTTCAAATACTCATCGACGTCTTCTTCGTAGTGTCCTCTGGCGAGGTCCTGCTTTAACTGCTGGTAAACCGCGTAGTTGTCTTCTTCCGCGATGCCCATGAGCCGGCGTCGCATGAAGTGCTTTTCCCGCTTCCTCGCCTGGTTATCCGCGCAGTGCTGGAATTTCAAAAGATAGTTGAATTATTCGTCTTAAAACAAATAAGGATGATGTTTGTGATACTTGACACTGAAACTTGCCTGGCGCGCACCCTGCAAAACATGGTCACTTGTCAGACCCACTCTTCCCAGTCGCTTACGACATTCAGCCATCAATGGCGACAGATCAAATTTCTTCTTAATTTCCATTCTAATTATAAAATTAACCCTGCCTTACTACTTTAGCATAGAATTTTCTTCTAGCATTTCCTCCATGTAAACATTCCGGGCTAACGATCAAGTAAAATTCAACTCATTGGGCCAATGTTAACGGACGACAGAAATGCAGCGTTGCCAGTTATTTGAAAATTAAATGTGTGCGCTTTTAGTACAAGTCCATTAACGTTTATTAATAAAGTTGGGAAGTACAGATAAATTATTAAAACTTTACCAACAAAATTTACGTAACATGTTGGGCCGTACCCTAACCTCCCGAGCTAAGCTTGGAAAAAAAACTAAAAAAAAGTAAGACGTTAATCCATCTTTTCTTTAAGGATGGCCATTACCATAATTGTTACCATCCTATTTCCATAAGTGGATGAAAACCTATAATTTCAACAAAGCGAGCTTTTATAGCTTCGTGTATTTCCCATTTTACTGTGTGCCACATACGGTACAGAAGCAATCCTTTTTCCAGGGGCGAAACTCCCAATGGGCGGGTGTGGCGACCTGCCACAGGCCCGGCCGAAAATGGGCCCGGCCAGCGGCAGGGCCCTTGTGATATCGTGTGCAATTTCAGGCCCGCAAACTAGGAAACTAGGCCCGGCATTGCATAATTGCCACAGGCCCGCGAGAGGCGAGTTTCGGCCCTGCCTTTTTCTTCGATTTTTTTTATACAAGTAAAATATTTTTAACAATAAATAAATTATAAGCTTCAATTATTAATTTGACAGAGAAGAAGGCCAGGCGGAAGTTGCCATACAGCGGGGATATCAATACTTGTTAATTATTGATTACGTCAATAGTTGCTAGATGGCGCTGGCATCGCCGATGCGCGGTGTTTTGGCGACTCGGGATTCGGTGGGTCGTTGGAGAGGCGGCATTATTGACCGCGCGCCGCGATGGATCACTTGAGTAGACCTGCGCACTCTGGCTTCAGCTGGCTTGCAAAGGGAAAAGTGTGCCAACGGGAATCCTGTGTTAGCATAGTTTCGAGGAAGAAGCAATAGAGACGGCTGGCGCAAGCTCATCCAGGGGCCGTCGCGGCTACAATCGACACTTTTTTTTTGGAAAATAATTGAAAACCCGGTGGAGAGAAGATGGAGCACCTGGCCGGTGTTGAGGTGGACTGCAAAAACGGCGAGCAGGACCGAATCACCCTGACCGACGAAGAGATCGAATGTTTGCAAGACAGAAAGTGGTGGTGTTTTCTCCTGTCCAGCATCTTCACCTTTCTGGCCGGTCTGCTCATTGTTCTCTTGTGGAGAGCGTTCACCATCCTGTGCTGCAAGCGGGATACCCCGGCAGAATACAGTCAGAGCGATATCAAGCTCAAAGATCCCAAGGCTCCCAGGGTCAGCAAACAAGAGTTCGAAGGCACATTTGTCACAGAAGCCAAAGACTGGGCTGGTGAACTTATCTCGGGACAAACTACCACTGGTCGCATTTTGGTAAGCCTAACTCTCATTTCCTTGGCTAAACTCGAGTTAGTCGGAAATTCTGTCTTATTCAAATTGAGTTGAAACAATCTGTAATTTTAGCTTCTTATGGAAACCCCTCAGTGTTTTGGCTTACGCCAGGGGAAAGTCTTGAAAGTCTATATAGGAGACCTAGTCGAAATTCAGCTGGGCTTCCGAGGACAGCTTTGAGTCAATCAATACTCTCGGCAATGTTTAAGCATCGGCTTTGTCCCTCTCTTTCTCGTCCTCGTCACTTGGCGCGTACAGAGTAAATGGGAAACGAGGCGAATAGCGGGGAAAATAGAAACAGCTCCGCAAAAATAGACCAAACGAGTTATTTACATAAAAAACCAAGTTATTTCTTGCTCACGCCGCTGCACACAACTCGCTGCATCGAGAGGCAAACTTCCACAAACCCGCGTGCCTGTAATACTGTGGGAAAAAAACCGCGACTTTTTCCAAGTTTGATTTGTCAGTCCTGCCTCCCTCCGTTCTGTTCAATACGGAAAAAGAAACTAGATCAAATTAAAATTAACTTAAACGTAAGAGTTTGGATTGCTATCACCCATAGCCAGGCACAGGAAACTTGTGCGCTGGATAAAAGCTGCAGTGTACCAATTAACAGAATCAGTTTGTTTTTTACTCAAGTACAGTTCGTTCCCAAAAAGAAGAGCGTCGGTACAAATTTCAAACTTGAATTTTGGCTAAAGTAATGGCCCAAAACTACTGAGAATTTAAGGTTGCATAATCAGTTGATAGTACGACTACCGTGTAAATTTGTGTTGTTATTCGGCGATACGTGTTGAAGATACGAGCAAAAAACTTGGATGAATTTGTATCTTGCAGTACCCCTTCTTGGGGGAAGGTGGGGGGTTGGGGGTGAAAACAACAAGATGGAAGTATAGGTTCGTCTGGTTGCGTGCTATGTACATTGGTTTGTTCTGGTAAGGCGAGGGAATCCTTGAGAGCATGCCTATCCTTGATGGATTTTTTCTTCCCTTCCCCTGTCTTACGTCTACGCGCAATCTTGCATGTGCCAATGGGTTTTCCAAAAGCCATCACGCACGCAAACAAATTTGCCTGGGACTATTTTCTTCCCGGGTCAAAACAAGATAGCCTAATTGAACAATGAATCGATCCCCTCTAACCACGAGACAGTCGGACGAGGACTTGTGATTAAAACAGCCAAGCAACTGGACAAGATAAAGGACCTTATGGTTTTTGGCTTTTATCTTTTAAAGTTTTGCTCATATAGCAATGAAAATTTACCTGAAAGCTCATCTAACATACTAGGATTTGAGTGTAAATTTTCAAAAGAATCGAGCGAATAGTTTTACTGGTATTTAATGTCAAAGGTTAGAGATGGGGTACCCTTTTAAGACATGCGGTAGATTGTACAACAAGGTTCTGACTGGTAGGAGATGATGGATTTCCTTAATTTTAGAATTTTATTTTGGCAAAACTAACAACCCGATTTGCATGAAACTTTACTAGTGCATAAAGTACTACTAGATCTACACTTGGTAATATTTTGGCTGTTGTATCTCTGAAAACGTGGGTGCCATAAGCGATCAACTTGTCCCCCAGCAAGAACCCTTTTCTATTGCTCTAGACTGTACGTTGTGTCTTCTGCAATCTTTTTACTTTCTGCTCTTGCACTGCTGCCCTATGGGTTTTCTTTCACCCAACCATCCCACTATGGCACACACACACGGATCGATAGCCCAGCTCAGCTAGGGCCAATCCTACTGGATGGTGTCGTAAAATCGTAGTCGACATTTTTTCCCCCTACCCAGCCCTTGTACTAAGTCTGATGACAAGATTCTTGTACGCGGAATATAATATCCAAGTCCTCTCCTTTTCATCTGCACACATTGTCCGCTAAGCCATAGTAACTGTGCAGGAATATCAAATACCCTATATCTTGTCTACATGTGATATCTTAAGTATACATAGAATATTTATATCTGAATATGTGATATGTGAATAATAATAAGCCGATATCCCTCTCCTAACGATACACTGCACGGAGGTTCGTATGATTATGACGCGTGCACACGACCTATAGCGCGGCATTGATTTTTTCTCGGTCCATGCCCATCCAGTCTATGTCCTCGACTAGCTTTTAATTAAAAAGGGAAACGTGTTTGTCGCTTTCTTGAACAAATTCTTCTACCCTAAGCTGCTTACGTTACACTACCACCCCATTTGTTTCTTCTACGTGATGAAGTGTGATGTTGTCAGAATGTCCTTTTTTTTCCTCGGGTCCCATGTCCTCTGTTGTTCTTCACTCTTAATCTGTCGAGGAACTTATTAGCTACTAATTTACTAAATAAAGAAGTCCAACTTAATGAAGATAGGGTATTGGGTGACGGGATATTCGCGGATGTTGAAAAGTTAATTGAGAAAATATTGCGTCTGGACAAGGTGTGCAAAACACTGGGGATATATATGGATTTGACGGGTCCAGAAAAACAGACACGTTATTCTGCGTTTGTGTTAACAGTTTAGCGGGACACACTGTTTCGTGCGCGTAATGATACACCGTTGAGCAAAACACCGGCTACAAACAAAAACCTACCGCATTTTGCATGCACCCTGTAATCAAGGGTCGACAACTCACGTGCATCACGAGTATATTAAGACCTTAACACCGTACACTTCAAGGTATAGATAGATCCGATAGACAGGTAGATTGGTAGATAGATAAATAGACAGATAGACAGACAGACTGATAGATATAGATAGATAGACAAATAGATAGGCAGATAGATAGACAGATAGATAGATAGATAGATAGATAGATAGATAGATAGATAGATAGATAGATAGATAGATAGACAGATAGACAGATAGAAAGTTA
>JAIQCU010001911.1:0-14953 GCA_022114935.1 Leptestheria dahalacensis
TCTCCATGCTGTTAAGCAATGGAGACAATAACTCAATTCACACGACAGGAAACTCAAATCATTCAATCAAACTTATCGCGGTTAAGGGAATATTCCATTTCATTTTTTAATTGCTTTAATTAATGAATGTAGTCAATTAGCTGGAGGAGAAAGTAAAAGTGCTAATTACAAATTACGCAAAAATAAAGATAATTCATTTCTAATTAAGTAATAATTATACTAATCAGAATAATGTCAAATAAAATCATGGATACCGCGCTCAACAGTGCGACCAGAGTTATTTAAAACTTGTATGAATTAACGATCTTTAAACTAATTAGTTAAAAGATGCTGAATAAACCTGTGAAACAGTTCTTCTTCTTGCCCTCGTAGATGGCGTCCAGCACCGACGATATGTTGCCGACGCTGCACGTTGAAAATTTCGAGTTGTTGGGACGATCGCCACTCGTCGCCGAGGCGAACATAATATAATTACCTAATCAAAAAACAATAAGCGGTTAATTTCAATCTGCATTGTAATGAAATGATATATATTTCATATTACAGTATTTACATATATGTAATACATATATTATGAACCCAATACAGGTATATAATATAAATAAGCATAAGATATCCACTACTGTTTAACTGAATGCGAATAAATCAAGATTATCTCCAAATTCATCAAACTAAAAGCCAATTTTATAAAAATTAAATGAAAAAAAAAACTAGACAAAGTAAATCGAAAATACCAACAGTAAATGCAAAATGACAGATTCACATAAAACGACAGATTTTTAAAAATTTATTAACCTTATCTTGATATAATAAATATATACGTGGATTAACCAATTTTGTAAATTTTTAAAATTAATTATGAAGGTTAAAAATAGACCATTCTGTCCTCCGGGTCTGCACTGGCTGGGGTAATCGTGCGGCGAGCCGAAATTGTGTCCGATTTCATGGGCCAGCGTCAGCTGCGACACTTTGGGCGGCACCCTGCTGTTGTAATTGACGAAGGTGATGATGCCCGTGTTGAGACTGCGCTTGGTCGTCCGCGGGTAGCCGCCCACGTTCTCCGTGTACGTCTTGTGTCGCTCGCAGACGCCCCCCGACGCTCCCGACGGCGACGCCACCCACGCCAGGCCCAAAGTTCCACCGGTAAAATCCCTGCAGCGACGGGGGGAAAATGACGTATTTAATTACTTTTCAAAGAACACAATAAAGTTAAATAGGAAATTGTATACTAATAATAATACCTAATCGCCTTTTCAATAAATTATTAATTTTAATATACTACAATTTCTATGTTAAAAATGTCATAGAAATGAATCAACAGACCTCATAACACATAAACATAATAAATAAATACAACTGATATAAGGGGAATACTACAACTACCAACAATTAACCAATAAAATTACGATTAACCAATTTAATTAGATTAAACAATACAGACATGTCATTTTATAATAATAATAACAATAGTAATATACATATCTATAACATGTATTAAGTGATATAATGATAACATATTAATAGGTTAACAAGATACCAAATAAATGGATTAAAAAAAATAATGAAATACGAAGAAATGTTGGAAATTAGGAAGTCGAATTAATCACCTGTAAGTGAAGACATAGGCCAGGCAAAAATCCGAATGATTCCCTTGCGAGTGCAGGTTCAAGAAGTTGGACACGTCGATATTGGGCAGGCAGAACTTGTTCTCCTCCCCGCGGTAATTGAACTCGCACGCCTCAAAATCGTCAATCTTGATCCGCTGCACCTCGAAGCGGGTCATCCGGTGCGGATATCTGCCGTCGAAGCGCGTGTCCATGTAGATCAGGTTGACCGCCTTAACGTGCTGTGCAACCAGCGCGGTAATCTCCTTGCGCGTGTTCTCCGCGTTGCGCTTCTCCTGCTCGTAAATATGTTTCCACAGCAACGGGTCCGTCTGAATAAACATCGAACACGTGCTTCTCGTGTCCGACTTGGCAGGCAGGTTCCTCTTCCGGCGATTCAATGCCGCGTTTCTATTGGCTGCCTCGGAGTACTTGAACCAATGGGATGACGCCCGGGTTTCTGCTCCGTCGAAAAGAGAGTTCCCTGACGGTTGGGATAGGGTTTTGGTGTGGCTTTGACGGATTGAAGGATCTTCGATGTCGTCGTCGTCATCGTCGACCGCGCTGTGCTGCACCGAGTCCATCCAGGCGGCGACGTGGTCCGTAACCCCGCAGCCGCCGACATGCCCTTTAAACGAAGGAGCACTTTACCAACCCAATTAATTAATCAACTCGTAATTGATTTAGAAAGGATTATTTAGTTAATTGATTTACCTTACTAGTTCATTAACTTAACGATAAGTATTATCAGAACTTTTTAGCTTAATTTACCATATTACACAAAGATGACTGAATAAGTACATCAATACTAGTAATCAATAGATTAGTAAGTGAATCTGTAAATTAGTCGTACAAGTAGTAATGGTAGTACTTAGTGGTAGTAAATAGTTAACTCGGTAGGTAGTGAACTACTTAGGTTAACCAAATAGTACCTAATTAAATGAGTGTTTTTAATGTTCATTCCGTAACATTACTTATTTTACAAAACTGATGATTGTGTAATATCTAGATGATTACTTTAATTGCCAAGTTGGAAACTAGTAAATCTACCAACTGTACGATGACTATGGATGATACTCATTAGTAGTACAGGTACTATTGGTAGTACTTGATGGTAGTAAGATGGTGATTAGTTAGCTCCGTAGCTAGCCAACTACCTAGGTTACCTAGATTACCTAATTAAATGGATGTTTAATAAATTAGGAACTAGTTAAATCTACCAACTATACAATGACTATGGATGCTATTTATCAGTGGTACAAGTAGTTGTGGTAGTACTTGGGGGTAGTAAGATAGCAAATAGTTAGCTCGCTAGGAGTTAATGGTAATTAATTAGCTCCGTAGGTAGTCAACTACTTCGGTTAACTAGACTACCTAACTAAATGACTGCCTCGCAGATTAAGTACTGGTTTTAATGTTAATTCCATTACATTAACAATTTACTGAAGTGATGATTACGTAATATCAACTTTATTGCTGAAATAGCAAAGTTGGATACTAGTAAATCTACATTCTGTAGAATGCCCTGTGAATGCTATTAAAGTAATTAGCTCGGTAGCTGGCTAACTACTTGACTTGTCAGCATTAACTTAAATAATTATGTACACCAGAATAACTCGTACTGCTCTTATACACTACCCGCATCCCTGTAACTATAGTAACCAATACCAACTACCCTCTGTTTGAATTACCTATTTAAATATCAGATCCAGTCAACTACTTCAAACCGACTCTCGTAAACGGTTAACTAAGCTAACAAGTAGTATCCAAGCAAGTTAAGTTAGTATTGGCTACTAATAAACACTATGGAGCTAGAAACTATAGCTAGCGCTGCGGGGATCATCTCGGACTACCGGCTCTCTTCTTGCGGTACGGGTCGATGACGTGCTCCTCCTTGTAGATGATCGAATGAAAGCCTCTCTTGCTGTGCTGCAGCGTCTTGGGGAAATACTTGTTGGCCCTCTCCACGTAGAAGGTCCCGTTCATACTGTGGATCTTGCCGTCAAACACTCCGTCCCGTACCGAGCCGAAGACCAAACTGTCTGGCTCTCCTAAACATTCAATTTTGGTTTAATCACAAACTTACATACAATGTTTCTAAATTAATTAGTTAGTTTAATTACAATTAAATTAACAAAAATAAGAAACTAATTTATAACAAATCCATTTTGAATAAAACAAATTACAAATTCAGTGTCAGTACATTACTCAGTAAGGAAAAAATATATAATATTTAACTTAAGTTATAAAAATAATGTAATATTAATCATTGCGTTCACAATTAAATTATAAGCTATAAGGTTAAATTAAATTTTGAGGAAAAAAACCTATTAGGTATCCATCGTAGAAGTGCGTTGTATCGACATCGATCTGTTGGCCATTGTGGCTGACCACTTGGAGATCGGGGTGAAACACCGAGGTATCCCGTTTCAATCTCATCCGAAACAGTCGATCGTGACTCGAGAAATGGATGTCGATGTGGGCGTGCTCCGCGGAGGACCGCTTACTCCTCTCGTGCTGCTCGGCCACGGGGTCCCTGTCGTAGTCCAGCAGCTCGTAGTGCGACACATATTCGTTCAGCCGTTGCCCTGCCGACACGAAAAACAATCATTCTTCTCTGTCATATGTATTTCTCTTCCGGTTGCCATGGCAACTCGAAACTAAAAATAATACAAGCATATATTTATACCCATCTATAGATTAATTTTTAAAATGATAGTAAAATTCAATTTAGATATTAAATTATATTAATTTATCTTCCGGTTGCCATGGCAACTCGAAACTGGAAATAATACACTTTATATCCACTTGTAAGTTTATTTAAAATTATTCAAATATTCAAGTTGTAAAAAACAGCTTTAGATATTAAATTGTATTATTTTCTTCCGGTTTCCATGGCAACTCGAAACCTAAACATATATTTATATCCATTTATAACTTTTTTTACGTTATATAAACAGTCGAGTTTGAAGAAAAACAGTCGTACAAGAATTAAATTAAAAGTTAGCAGAATTGTCCAAAAATTATATTGTATTTTAAAACATCAGGAAAAGGAAATAATTATAGATAATCATATTTTCCATTTCCGCTATGGGCCTTGAACCAGTCACGTAACGCTGAATCAAGGCTAACCCAATGACAAGCTTATTATTTGGTTATTTCAACGGACCACAGAAAGGGAAACAAAACCGAAAGTCAGGGCCAAGGAAAACACGAAAGAAACGAGGAAAAAATTGGGTCATTTTTTTCCCTTGAAAAAAAAAGTGAGCGTATTTTTTTGTTCCTTCAATCTTCCCAGTGATTTTGCCCTTTTTTGCTTTGGCCCACGGGCAAGGCTTTTATTAGCGCTCGGACGATTTATGGCCGTGGCTTTTAAGTGTCGCGGTCTGATAACTAAATTCGTTGGACCGTAAACAAGAGAGCTTTCTCCCATCCCCCATTTAGCCGGACAACAAAAACAAATGAAAGTGAACTTTGCTGGAATACCGATTTTTCCAAAACTGGGAAAGCGTTTGACTCAAACTGGTTATTTTGAAGGACGCTCGCGGTTTCAAGAATTCCGCGTCTGCGACACTGCCCGCGGGATTCTGATTTTGGAAAACCTGGGTCGGGGTATCGATATTGCGAGCTGACTTAAGTTCGGATATCTCGAGCTCTGACCACCTATCGTTGGGATGAGAGTGCAGGTCGGATTCTCGGCCTGAACTATCCAGCTATTTCTTTCATTCACGTTTACCTACGTGTAAAACGCACGGGATGTTATGTATGAATCAATGTGTGCGAGTGGCTAGTTCTTGCGATACACAGTTCAGTGTCACTGTTAACAGTCTAGCCTAAGTGCAGTACATTTAAGTTAATTCTTATACATTTTCTAGCCCAATGTATGCAAAAAACAGCCCTAGACCACCTAGACGTAAAGCCCTGTGCTTAATTCATGACACCGCCACTTCGCGGGATTCCGAAACTCGACCGCTCGAACATTGTACGTACCTGCATTGGAGACGGAAATACTGCCGATGAAAATGAATACACACGAGAGTAGCAAGTGCATGTCCCGCGTCGTGATAAAATGTGTTTGTCTTCAGGATGTCCAAGCTCTGGCCAGTGAGCAAAAGCAAAAAGGAAGAGAAGAAAGGCTGCCAAAGGTTCCTGGAGAATCTGTCCAGTGCGATTGCTGCTTTTGCCAATAATTAATACATCATTGATTCATAGTTATAATGCAGGGCTTGCTTTTTTGGAACGGCCCACTAAACAATAGTGCACGCAGAAACTACTTGACAAGTGTCAGCCCACAACAAACGGCAAGTGCATCCGAGACCATTGCTTTTGTTCTCGAGCCAGTGAAAATACAGTGCGCGGCGTTGCCACATTTTCAAAAATCATAAAATTTAACAAAGTAATTATCCCCCGATGAAATAATTAAGATACCGAACGCAAACATGTTGGAAATTTTTTTTGAAATTATTGCAATTTCTTTTTAACAATATTCCATTCCAGTTTTTTTTATATTTTAGTAAAGATTAATTTCATAATTTTTAAAAAATATATTTCCAGTAAATTGGACTTTCAAATTGATACTTTAAACTTCAAATGATGATGATATTTTACCAAGATATTTGAATTGGATATTGAAGAATTGGATATTTGAATGTTTGGAAACTATATTAAACCATCTGAAAAACTCTGTTCTCATCGTATAAGAGTTCTATATTATCAGAAATCCAATCTAGTTATACAACATCAGTTTATAATCGAAAAACATCCTATATGAAATGTGGTTTTCAATTTAAGTTTACGATTTTACTGAAGTTTTCATGTCTATCGCCTCTGAATTGCCTTTGAACCTTGACTTAGCCGTACAGGGAACATTTCAATGCTAGGTCAATATTTGATGATATAACCAGAGGTGAATTATTCTGATTCTTTAAATGCTTTACCTGTTTGTTTCCTTGCAGACAGAAAAGCTGCTCTGACTCAGGTAGGTCTTCTTTCCGGCAATAATAGCTGCCGAGTTCCTAGAAATGCGGCTTTAACCTGCCCGGACCTGAGCGAAATGGAATGACTCACAAAAACGTTTATCGACTTGATAATTAAGTAGACCTAAATATTTCGTAATCTGCTTTTGTCTATTGTACGAATGATTTTAAATTCTAAATATTAGTAGATTATAGTAATCAGTAATAAGTTTTCTAAAAATATCATCAGTTTTCCCATATAATTTAAATTCTGCGTGCATAATAGAAATTCGTTATTCAAAAAAATTCCTGAAATTAAATTTACTAACATATTATAATCATTAAACTTGAGTTAATGATTAGATTTTGTTGGTCAGTAATTTATATTTTAAAATTAGATCACATATCTGGCAACGAAGCAGCTGCCGAAAACAACAACAATGGCGGCTTCCATGAGATCAGAGGTACTTCTGCCTTCTCATTACATCCTAATTAACTCTAATACAGAAAGACTCCGATCTTTTAGTTATGATTTTTACTATTGCAGGTGCTTCGTTGTTTCAAGCAGTTACACAGGACACGGAGGAAAGTCTTCTTGAACGATGAAGTCGCCCTCGAAGGTACAGTCTCTTAGCAATTGCCCATCCCGTCTGAATTCATTCAACAGTTTCCATAAATTTTATTACTGCAATTGACGACAATGTAAACAGCCGGGAGGAGGAAGATTAACGAGGAATTTTTAAAGAACCGCAACCTTAGGAACCCAACGGCCATAACAGAGGTACTCATCATGTGTTCCGCCATGCTTTCCTCCTCGTCATACGCCACTGATTCTTTTCTTTACAGCTAGTGAAATTCGGCCACCAAGTCGAAGAAATCCTGCGGACGTCGATAATCCAAGCCAAGCAGAAAGAACAGAACGTTTTTGGTATGATCGGCCGTTGATACTCTGGCTTATCCGTACGAAATGACTAATATGTTTCCCTTTTTCTAAATAGAAATCAAAATAACGGAAGATATTGCCATGTTCGACAATGTCCCGTTCCGCGATCCTGACGCCGGCCAACCGCAGAGCAGGAAATCAACGTGAGGCGGGGTTATTTTAGAGAAACGTTTATTCAAAGTAAAAGTTTTTGTCCTCAGTTCTACAAGATTCGTGATGGGGAGATTTCCTCAGTAGACAGTTCTTTTAAATAAACAATTTACAAAAGATACACGAGACACTTGTTGAAAACAGCAAAAACTTTTAATATACGGGGGAAAAAATACATCACCCATGATGCACCACAAGTGCTCGATCTTTGCAATACAATGACAATTTTTTGGGTACACGAGAGAAAAGGCACCGGAGGGTGATAGATCTAAATTTCAGTGAGAGGGGGTGAAATAAGTCGAAACCAACAAAGATATCACATGACAGGCAAATCTTTACACAACAAGGCACTCGTATTACTTCCAATTTTTTTCTTATTTTTTTACTGTCTGGTTCGTATGGAAGGCACATTTGCATATAACGGGGGAGCCATTTGGCACTTGTGGATATCATCTGTACAGTTCAAACAGATCCTCTTTTCTGTAAACATTAGAAGCAAATCAAGAGAGTCAGTCGAGATCTTATTTACTTTTTCCACAGAGGGCTTGAATTATATAAAAAAATTAAAGAAACCTATTGTTTTTTTAACGTGACATTGCACTTCTGCCTTTCACGTTCAGTAATCAGATAATTATTTACTGAATCATCTGCAGGAAGCGAGTTTCCTGAAGCAGAGAGTTCAGTGACGTATTCATATCATGTACAACCATATTGGATGAGGTCAGCAGCATTCCAGAGACTCCAGCAGCTTCTTGCCTATCGGTCGAACTCGAAACAGTATCCTGTCCAGGAGACAAAAGAGTCCGAGCCTCTGGGGCCTTCGTTTCCGCCGGTTTTTGGTCCTTCGCAGCAGCTGTGGTAACCTTGGGATCGTTGCTGTTCCACGACTGGCATTGCTGGACGTATTCCAGGGTCCTCTGGTACGTTTCGGGCCTCATGTTCGTAGCCTGAGGAGCAGCATTAACAGTTCCCTGGACTCCTATAGGTCCCTGATTGGGACCCATAGGAACCATGGAGCCTGCTTGATGTGCTCCTGATTGGCTAACATCCTGGCACTGGATAGCTGTTCCAGTAGCGGAGTAGGGGGGAGGACCCTGATATGCCGGCGGCGCGTAATTCATGGTGTTCGGTTGACTCATCTGCATGTTGGGGTACATCATCTGAGGCTGCTGAAGCGGTACCTGATTTTGACTCATCTGGGGCTGGTTGTTCCAGTTTGGTCCGTAGTTGTTGCCGTAGTTCTGGCATTGCCAGTTGTTAGGCACGTTGCACATGGCTGGTGCAGCCTGGTGCGTGCAGGGTTGGCAATTGTTGTAAAAGTTGGGGTTGCCGGAATTGGGCATGTGATTGCAGTTCATCATGACGTTCCCGGGCATCATCGAAGGGTTACTGCACGGCTGCATGTTGTTGTTGGCCCCAGCGAAGTTGTTGTAGCCCATGTTGTTGTTGGGATAGTTGACACTGGGGTTGTAATTCTGCTGCTGTTGAGCTGGAGGAACGTGACATGGAACTTGCTGCTGCATCATGTGGAAGTTTTGCATGGGTTGCTGCTGCTGTTGTTGCGGTTGTTGCTGCTGTTGTACCGGCATGTTGTAGGCAGGCTGGGCGGGATGGCACATTGTGTTGCTGAAATTGGGCGCTGTGGCCGCTGCTGCGGGGCTCTGTAAGGATTGATTCATGCGGGTCATGGAAGGACTGGCTACTGGGTTGCTGTAAACAGGGCTCGGGACCATCTGAGATTGTGCGTAGTTGTACATAGGCTGGTTGTAAGCTGGAGGTTGCTGCTGCTGCTGGGGTTGAGGCTGCTGCTGTTGCTGTTGAAGTACAGGTCTGCTTTGCATATGAGGTGTTGATTCCGGCCTTGGACTTCTAAGAGCATGTTGGCTGTTTATATCGTTGATAGCAACCTAGATACAGGAAAAATTGAATTGAGGTGCGGTACTCAAAATCTATTTTATTACACACAGTATTACATAAGCAACAACTGAAAGTTGATTACCAACAGCTAAAAGGTAATTTGAAACGATTAATGTTAAGAAAGCCGTACCTGATTGAGGTACTGCAACATTTCATCGGGCACAACGAGTTTCTCTTCCACCATGTGTCCTTCACCAACTTCTTCAAGGACCACACCTTCGTTGGGGTGCGTGAACCTATTCATCGGCGGTAACCTGTTCTGCTGCTGATGGACGTTATTAAAGCTGCTGTGTCTCTCCAGCGTGTGACTCATGGGTAGAGGAACATTTCCTTGGGCTCCCAGCGGTCTGACGGGATCCGAAGCCCGGCGGATTTCACGCTGGGCCAATGAGGGTTGCTGGTTGTACGACGGCAGGACTCCAGGAGTCTGCGTAAGCCTCGGGTATTGCATATTCTGAGTCGTGTTGTTCCAGTTGCTGGCGGCGGCCAAGTTCTGCTGGCTTAGCGACATGTTCTGAGTCTGGAGAACCAGGTTCTGAGTCGACGCCATGTTCTGCATGATCAGCGCGCGTCTCTGAATCTTCTGCAACTGTGTCGTCATGCTCGCGGTCACCTGTTGTCCAGGTAAACTCATGCCCTGGCCCTGGAACGTTGAGGCCTCGCTGGAGCGTCTGGAACTTCCCGGCGAGATTGGGTCGTATGGGGAGGACAAGAAAGCAGCTCGACCGGACACATTAGAAACCTGAAATATAAATTATTAATTATAACTTACAATTAATGATTGATACACATAAACATACAATTATATAATCATTATTAGTATATTTTACTATATTTTTATATGTGTAATTTATATGTATTTCAAAATATATTATTTTAATGTATGTAATATTGTTAGTATTATTCTATAAGTGTGATTATATTTATTACGGATTTTATAAATGTTATTACACATGTACATAATACTTGACAATCATGTCCCAATAACATTCAAAAAAACAATAAAATATTATATTACAACGTTATTAGATGAGAAAAAGTTCACACTTGGAATGTTGTATAGTACCTGAGACACTTCAGATGATCTTCTGCTAAACGGTGAAGGCGACGCTCCCGACAGCATGCTACCATAGTACGAACTGACCGTAGTAGCGCTACTATCGCGCCTGTTGTCCTGCTGCAGCTGCTGCTGAGTCTGCGGTCCAGGCAGCAGGAGGGTGTGACCCAAGACATGCTGGTTTCCGCGGGTAGCGTTAGGGTTCTGCGTCTGGGTTTGGGTCTGACCGCTGCCCATACGCAAGTCGGTGATTCGCTGGTTGATTTCACCCAATCCCATACCTCGTCGAGGACCAACTTAAGACAAAGACAAAAAATAGTTAAAGATAAGAATTACAAGTTCGATGGTCACGCAATGATCAGTACCGTTAGCCGCAGGTAAAGAAGGCAATGTAGGAATTCCTTTGGCTTGCATACGTCCTTTAAAGCGGTTCCTCGAGTTTCTTTCCTGCACGTTGAAAGAGGCACGATGACCAGGACTGGAATCATTGCCCAGGGCCACCGACACCGAGAGTTCGGCGATATCAAATTCATCGACTTCTTCCGCCGTCCAGTCGGTATCGGCGATCCCATTGGTGGTCGTGACGTTGCTATCGCTGATTGGTTCGTCGATATTGCTCAGCGCGTCGCTGCAAGGCATTCCTGGAGTCATGCTCGACTCCGTTCCAGGACTTCCAATCTGTCCTGGAGAGGCGGCTTCCTCCGATTTGACGCTGGGGCTGGAAACGCTGGTACCTTTTGTGCCTCCATCGTCGCTTCGAGGACTGGCACCGCTGGAAGGACCGCCGGGACTGGGTCCAGGGCCCGCTGCATCACCTCCTTTGTGCTTCTTGTTGGCGTAGAACTCGGCGCCGTGGACTGTTTTCACGTGCTTGCGTAACGAGCTAGGGTCTGTGTACCGTTTGGTACAGCCGGGCGCTTTGCAGACATACGGTTTCTACATAAAAGACATCGTTACTTTCTTAAACCTTGAACTTGACATAACTAATTAAATAGATTACAAATCAATAAATAGATAAACAACATAAATAGATAAAAATTACCTCGTTGGAATGGGTGCGATTCTGGTGTTTCGCTCTATCTGAGGCGTTACTGAAAGCCTTGCTGCAACCGGGGAACTCGCACATGTACGGTTTTTCTCCAGTATGGGATCTCAAGTGCGTTTTGAGGTTCTCCAGGCGAGAATACGCCTTGCTGCATCCCTCGAACTGAAATTAACAATTTACAATTTAAAACCTCACAAGTTGAATTAACTTAATTTTTTAATCATTTGACGATAGCTTGCATTATATTTAAATAAAACATTAAATTGGAATGTAGGTTTGAAGTAGTTACCGTGCATTTATGGGGTTTCTCTCCAGTGTGCCTCCTCATATGCACCACCAACATGTACTGAGCCTTGAACGGTTTCTCTTCCCTGGAACATTCTTTCCAGCGACAGACGAAGCTCTTCTTGTTAGCGTGGATATGGTCGTTGTTTATGTGTTTCACCAAGTCGTCCTGGGTGGAGAAATCCTTATCGCAATCCTTCCAGTGGCAATGAGTTTCGATGAAATCGCCGGGTTCGTCTTTCATGGGATCGCCAGAACCGTCGTGGACATCGTCATCGACCGTGTCATTTCCGGTATGGCCGCCATCCTTGTTGATTCCAGTCACTATGGTCGACGGCGGTTCCTTCTTGACTTTGGATCTCATCTTGTGGTGCTCTTCGGTGTCGACTGTGCTCGATACCGGGTTGAGTGACTCCTTCTTAGTCATTTCGTATTCGGGTTTCATATTGTTGTTGATCCCCTGATGAGGAATCGTATGACCCATGCCGTGCTGGTGAGTTCCAGTATTCCCAAATGGAAACATTCCCGGCGGATGCTGCGTTCCCAAGGTCCCGGATTGATGAAGCATTCCGTGATGAGTTAGGAACGGCGACACGTGACCCCCCAAGCTTCCACCCAGACTTCCACCGAGGCTTCCGGTGCGGATTAGATGAGCTTGGAGCTGTTGTAAATGTGTCGCCGGGAACGATGGAAGACCCAGCGCGGGACTTAAGGCACCTTTTTAATTTAAAAACAACAACATTGAAACACAAGTTCACAGAATTTCAATCAAACTTAATGAAATAATGATGCCAGATGACCCGATTTAGTTTTTTTAGGTTAAATGACAACTCACGATTTTGTGAGGTTTAACCCGACTTGTCGACTCAAGTCGGTTTTAATTGACTCGACTCGACTTTGACTTGACTCGACTTAAAAACCAAGGCCGCCAACACTACTAGTTGTATCGATGGACAGCTAGTTAGTATATTAGATAAATGGATAGATAGATACGCATATATAGATAGATAGACTGCTGGACGGATGAACGGATTGGCAGCTAGATAGATCGATAGGTAGGTAGAAGGTTTCCGAGACTAAATCGAGTCGACATCATTATAACGAATTACTCTACTTCAGTTTTATGTCTGAATGAGAAATCTTACTCTCGATTCCTGCCGAGAGATGGCCGTAGGACCCAGACGTCGACGACGAGCGAGATCCATTCATAATGGACACCAAAGAGTTAGGCGAGAAGCGAATCATCGATCCCAGATCCAGAGAATCCGAGTAAGGCGAACTGGATAAGGCGCGTTTACGACTCTGCCGAATGGCCGGACGCGGACTAGCCAATCGAGAACCGTCCAGCGAGAAGGGCAGCTCCGTCGAAGCCAGTAAAGACGCTGAATGATGAAGTTCGTTCATTCTGGAACCCAGGGCCGACATGTTGGCCATGTAATCCGCATGCAAACTCAATCCTGCAAGAAAATCAACATCACATTAACTCTTTGTATCAAACAATAATTGAATTGGAATATAAATATTGTGCAAACTAACTGATGAACATTTAATTAAAAAGTTATTAATCAAACTGAGTAACGAGTGACAATAAGAGACCAGGAAACGATCAATGTCCCCATGAGGGATCTATCTCGATCTGACATCGCTATGAATGAGGGCAATAACAAAGCCCCAGTGCTTACAGATAACAGTTAGTCCAATCCTGTAGATCTTTTTCGTAAGACGATCCTATTCAGGGAAAAACGATGGAATTCACAAACGTGCTGGAATACAATAGGAGCCAACCGTTAAACAATGAAACCACAGATCAAGTCCACAAAGAGCTCCAAGCGGGGCTTTTTAAATTAACTTCTCAAAACAAATTAAAATAAAATAAAATAAATAAAACAACCCCAAATAGAAATAACAATCGGGGAACACTTAATTATTTATTGCATAAAAATATAATTAAAAAAATTAATAAACTCTAATTCTTGAGATGAAAACCTGAAACTTATCGCTGTAATTATTTATTTNGCAATCTACCCTGACAGCAGTTTTGGAAAGGGGAGCAGAGGAGAGAGGGATGTGGCATTACTTGAAAAGCAAGCCACCGGGGTCCGTGCCTGATGCACCGGGGGTATTGAATGACTTATTGTTTTTCCATCGAGACGATTCCCGTTCTCTCGTGGCGTGCACACAATATGAAAGAGAGGCTGATGAAGCGTGATTTAACCAGTGGCGACGTTGCATTAGACGACGACGCCAAAGAGATGGTGGCTGCGTAAAAGGGTCGGTAATTGTGCGAACGGCGTGAGAAATTCCATCGTGACATGCAACGGGATGCTTCTTCTAAACCGTCTCCAAAAGAAATAAAAAGAGACACACACACAGAAAGAGAGAGAGAGAGAGTTCTTAATGAGGAATCGAGTTGCTGGAACGTGACATATGGCCGACACGTTTATTTCTCTCCCTCTCTTCTCTTTTAACTCGAGACTGGTCACTTTTCAACACGTTCTTCCTCAACTTATCAATGGACTGGAATTCAATTTTTTGTCGCTGACAAAAAAATCTCGATAATATCAGTAATGATCAAAGTCTGAAGTGGTTTTGATATAAAAGGGTCACAAATTACGATGAAGAATTGATTATATCAAATCTACACTTAAGTGGTATGTTTATATCTGCTGGTTTCAAGTCTGTTACTGATTGGTTGGTAACATGTTGATATTATCAATTTGTTATCAAGGTGGACGATGACCAGTGATTGAAAAGACGATATCAAAAATTGATATCAATGGCAAACTAACAATTCTCGATTTTCAATTGGCTCCGATATGTTACCTGAAACACGATAATATCAATCCGGTATCAAAATAATATCAGAAAACGGTACTAACTATATTTTTCGACTTGATATATGGTTGAGTGAATGATTTGATACTATCAAAACTATATTGGCTGTTATATTTCAAATCAAAGGCTGTTGATAGAAGACATAGGCTTAAACTGAATTCT
>JAIQCU010001912.1:0-11296 GCA_022114935.1 Leptestheria dahalacensis
TTAATTTTAATGTAATATTAATGTACCTTATAGTGTAAATCGTCATTTCGTTTGAGTTAAGGTGTAAAAAAATGAAGCTATGCCAACGCATTTCGCATGTTCAGCTGAGCGTATCATTCTGTACTTTAATTTGAAAAGTAATTTTTACTGGAAAACGGGGCCCCCACTTATGATCTCCGTTTCGCAGCTTAACCTGACCTTTGACCTTGCTGACCTGATTTTCCCCGGCACCGTAGCAGCAAAGCAGAATGTCACTGATAAGCTCAGGTTACTCAGTCGCCAACAACCACGGATCAATGAAGTGTCAGTTGCAAACTCTGCGTTCGTTAATTACAGGTTAGTTTTTAACAATCTTTTATGATTTCACCTAATTACGATTAAATTGATTTTGAGTTATAAAATATCGCAGAAGATGGAGATCTCCATTGCCCGATGGACGAGTGGTTTTTGAGCATCTTCCTTCGCGCCAAAAACGACGACGTCCACCGCTCGTTCAAATTGGTAAAAACCGTCGAAATTTTCCCCATTGTTTTGAAATTCGCATGGGAACAGAGTTTGAATGTACATTGATCGTTTACAGTTGAGAAACTACTGGAGGGCACGACTGGAGTATCCCGAGATGTACACGAACTTACGACTGTCGCAGCTGGAACATGTCTTCAGTCAGCAGTCTCAGAACGTTCTTAAACATAGGGATCAACACGGACACAGGATCTTCATTTTCAAGCCAGGTACATTGCATGATCACCGCTTTTTACCACCAGTTTGGTTGATTTCATTAAAACGGTCCATTAAGTGTTAAGTTATTAGCTATGAATATACTTTTAACATTTTAGAATAAAGCACTTGAATATAATCCAAGATCGAGACATATACTTCGTCGTTATCTCGGATTAGGCTAAAACTATGAGCTTGCAGTAGTAGTTATATACTTCACAGTGTTAAACCTTGAATATAAAACAACCAGCTAAGAATGGCTCTTAGTTGAATGGTAAACTATCAGTTGCATTAAAGGTCATAACTCTATTCGTATGTTTAATATGGTGGACATCATACATAATGGTTAAAAACGTAATTGGGACAGTTAATACCCATTAAACCGGATTATAAATTTCCATATTATCATGATAAGTTGAGAAGTTTGAATCAGTCCTCAGCGGGGTTGAGAATTCGGCGTAAAACGAAATCTTTGTTGTACACCGGGTGCAGGCAAGTGGAACCCTAAACTGTGTTCGTGGAACGACGTTTTCCGCGCCAACTTGTGCTGCTTCCAGCGTTTGGCTTCCGATGAACAGACCCAAAGGACTGGACTGGTCGCCGTTCTCGATATGAGTGACGTCACCATGGAACAAGTGCGACAATTCACTCCAAAGTACGCCACCAATATCTGTAAAATGCTGCAGGTAATTCAAGGATTCTCCATTCATGAATACAAAACATCGATGCATAAGTTCAAACACGACGTTTAATCACATGTGTCACTATAACGACCGTTAATTCTGTTTCCACAGGGTTCCTTTCCTCTAAAGTTCAGCGGAATCCACGTTGTGAACGAATCGTGGCTCTTCAATTTGGTTTTCTCCCTCGTGTGGCCCTTTCTGAAGGAAAAGATGCGAAGCAGGGTTAGCCTTAACGCATTATTTTCTCATTCTAGTTTGAGCATTTCCACTTAAATTTAAGGCCGTAAGTTAACGAGTGAAAGAGGGCGCAATATGGCTGCCAGGATAGTTTATAAACTGAGCACGAGATGGCGCTAGCGAATATAAACGAATCATGATACCGTATTTATCAGTTCAACTTGGTTAGACTTATTAATGGGCGTTTGTTTTCGTTGGATTTATAGATCCATATTCATGGCGACCGATGGGAATCGCTTCACGCCTACATCGACTGCAATTCGCTACCGACTTCATACGGCGGCACCTTACCGGAAACCGATAACTCGGCCTGGGTTGCCAAATTGAGAAACGAATCGCATCCTTTTGATTTCTTTGAACCTTAGAATGTCTTAAATCCCTTTACTTTGAATCTAAATGACGATCCTGAATTGTTAGGACCCTTTTTTTAAAGCCTTCGTATGTTTAATGTCACCGGTCGTTTTGCTGGGGTTTTTTATGTCAGCGGGAAATAGACACAATTATCTTGCAATATTATTCTCGCTTCTTCGTGTTAATAAGCTATTACAAGGGAATAATTTATATGTGAATAGCAACTACGTTAACAGTATTTGATGAAGCTCTAGTTACACAGTTCTCGGTTAAACATCTCACTAGATTGAAGTTAATTAGAATAAGCGGGTTATGGATTCAAGTTAAATGCTTGTCACAGCAACAAGAGTTAAGGACAATGAGATGTTTACTTATTATGCATTGTACGTACGAATAATGAGTCTACCCCGAAATAACATATGTCGAATATCCCGAAGGTAAAGCATAATCAGGTGTTCATGGCTGCCATCTCTTCTCATTGAAACGAAAATTAGAATGAAACCCGCGGTTTGCAAACCCAATCCGCCCGGATACTCCTGTTTTTTCCTAACCGCTCACTCCCAACATGGCGCTGGCTAAGTCTCGGTTGTTGGTTAACTTGACTCGAAATTGGCGAGTTACGAGGTAATCTTGCTTTCGAATTTACAACTGACATAAGAGAATCGAATTTGCGATCTAATAACGCTTGACTGGCTATGTTGCAGGATTTGTTTCAGCTCCGACAAAGCTGGTGATTCGACTGGTGGCAGGGACGGTGCCATTCGCGAAGCTGGCGGCTCCTTCGGTCGAAAAGAAGCCGCTGAAGAAGAGCGCTATTTCCGCAAATTGGTAATTGAATTAAGTAATGAATATTAGTAGAATATAATATAATTAATTATAAATCGAGTATGTAAATATCTATGTAAGATAGCGTAGCAATTTAATAAAACATTGTAAATAATATTAGATTCTATACTAATTGACAAATAATCTCGAATACAGATATAACTGCACGGGAACCTTACTTGTATTTGTATAGAAATTCTGGTTTTTAAAACGTTTTTTTCTAAATTTAACAGCAAAGCGAGCAACTGAAAAGCATGAAGAGCGTCTTTGAAGACGATATCGACTTTCATCGAGAGCAGGTCAAAGTTCACAAAAAGGCCATCGGGAAGCACGAGAAACGCATTAAAGAGCTGCAGAAAAAACGAGACGAACAAGACGATTAAACCTCGCATAACAAAACAAGCGAATCAACATCCGTCAATCTCGCTATTAAGGATTGACCTGTGTGAGATTTTCAGAATAATATTAATAATATTACGCTTTGTAAATGTAGGATTCGTTTAACTGTATAATACACACAGAAGGGAAATCACCCTCTTCCTATTATACTTGTATTTAGTATAATAATATATATTAAAACATCAATATTACGTAAATTAATATATAATTGCAACGTTACATAATAACTTGTAAATGCAATTATATCATTAGTTTGTTATGGTTTGTAAAAGTAGTACAGTAATTATATTAGTAGATCCTAACGGCAATTTTTTGAACTACGTACTGGATTGGTTGTTTACAAATTTCAAATCTGAGACGCAATTTGAAACATGTATATAAATAACTGAGGGAGATAAACACCGAGAATTTGCACCATCAAGCAAAGCAACAAAATAAACAAATATAGAGCGAAACTGCTTCGTTACGGTAAACTTGAATCAACACTAAACTGAATTGGCAACAAAATCTGATCATTTTTAATGAACTCTGGCGCTAAAAATAAACGGCGATGAGTATCGTGAGCATTATGAGGCACGGGCTGGAAAGGCTGCGTCGCTTCTTCTATGCCGTCAGCCCGGAGTCGTCTTCATTCGAGTCACTGGACGAGGTTCCGAGTTACATCCGCGAAGTATAGCACAAAGTTATACACTAATAAAAACCATTAAATGGTGCGTTTACTCTCTACTCCAACAGGCTGTACCTTTATTCATAAGCTTTATCATTGCCGAGTGGATCGTACTGTACTTCAAATGTGGTCGACAGCTACCACCATTGAGTGATGGACTGACGTCCATGGCTCACGGAACATTCCTCGAAATAGGAAGGTAAGTACAGTTAATTGACAATAATAAAAGAGTTATATATCAAAAGATAGATTTGATGTTTGAATGGAAAAATCCGCAGGCTACTCTTCCGCGGTGTCGAAATGGCGGCTTACGTGTACGTGCACGACAACTTTTGCATCTGGCAGCTGCCGTGGAACCATTGGACGACCTGGCTCTTGGCAGCCGTTGGAGTCGACTTCGGCTATTACTGGGCTCATCGGGCCGTTCATGGTAATATCGACAAGTTTTACTCCATGAACAGGGTTATGTTCCAGTTAATTTGATAAGAATTTCTGGTCTCTGTATCAGTTTTCATGTCGACATTCCATATCCCATTATACATCGACACCTTGATATAGTGATATTGATATATATCAAACAGCCCTGGTTCTGGACTTTGTACCGATTTTGGACAAAGTTTGTATAAAAATATAATTTTTCATCTAGAAATTAACTTGTTCTGGTCGCAGCATCAAGTGCATCACAGCTCGGAGGAATACAACTACACAACGGCGCTGCGACAGGGAATGTTTCAACGTTGGTTTGTTGTTGTGAGTTTCCATATTTATATTAAAGTTGGTTATATTCCAGTTAGTCTAATCGTTTTTTTCTTCAAATCAGTTCTGAAAATTTCAATATATATACTGTCATTATTAAAATTATAAATTATTTAAAGTTTGAATAATTTGTTTGGGGTGAAAGGGCGCGTCCAGGGCTTCATTAGCATATTTTTGTTTGTATATTCATGTATTATTTATTATGTGTTATTAATTGTTATTTTGTATTTTACAATTTATATTTAAGTATTTATTTGTAATGTTATATATATGAATATATGGTTATTTTAGGTTCTAATTTATATGGTAGGGTTTCTACTTGCCGATGGCTTTCTTCGTCCCGCCGTCGCATTTCTTCGTGCACATCCAGCTGAACCAGCTGTTCCAGTTCACGATTCACACGGAGCTGATTGGATCGCTGGGACCGCTGGAACTTGTCTTCAACACTCCTAGCCATCACCGAGTCCATCATGGTTAAATGCTATTTACTATCATCAAACTTTACCGCAATTATTATAATTTCAAGATTTTTATTTTTACATTGAAAGTAGGTTGCTAATTTTTAAAAGCGTCGTTAATTAAATAATTTGTCAATACAAGTCAATGGTTTTACAAAATTTTTCAATTTTAGGTTCGAACAAGTACTGCGTGGACAAGAACTACGGCGGAGTTCTTATCCTGTGGGACAAGCTCTTCGGTACATTTGCTGCGGAAAGGACGGAGGAGAAGCCTGTGTACGGCCTCATTGAGCAAGTCAATTCTTTCAACCCGCTTTACTTACAGGTTTCAACACTGAACTATTAAAATTTAACTTAATTAATTGAGTTTTAGATGAGATTTCACAATGTAAATGTAAATACGTAATACGTCATGATTGCCACAGGGAATTAACAAAATAAGTGGAATGCTCAAAAATTGATAAATTCATGAATGTAATTTCACAAGAAAACAAGTATATTAATTAATTGAAATTTATTAAACTTGTGCTGACTTTAATATTTGTGTAAATTACGGTTTTATCTGAATTATAATTAACAATCGTTTGTAGTTGTAGGCTATCCATTCTAACTGTTGAAAAAAATAATTTTGTGAAATTATATTTGAATTAAAGCTGAAGTAAAAATAAATTAATGCACGAAATAATTATACATAGCATAATTACAATCAGTAAATTGTACACAGCAATTGTATCAATTAACACATAAAAAAAACCTCCGAAAATAATCTTAACAAAATTAAATTTGTTGGAATTATATGAAACGCAAATAATAATTTTATAAAAATAGTAAATAAATTAAAAAGTAGGCTATAAGGAATTAACAACATAAATCTAATGTTTTATTTGAAATACAGCTTTTTTATCTGGAAAAAGTATACGATAAAATGCAGTCCGTGTCGGGTATTTGGAACAAAGTCTTCGCTGTGCTGAAAGGACCTGCCTGGGCACCTGGAAGTCCCTGGACTGGTTACCAAGAGCTTCTGCCGGAAGTAGGCGAACAATATCGTCTAATTTTAATTTCTTATTTCTATATCTCCTTATTACCTATTGACATAATATGAACATCTTATCCTTGTTAATTTATGATTTATATTTATTACATTAATTAACACTATATCGATATTCTAGTCTATTGAATTCAAGAGTCTCATTTTCTCGTATATCTTGTAATTTTCGAAAAAAATAATATTAATTTATGTTAAAATATTCTAGATCCGGACAAGGAAGAAATACGAGCAGCAACACACGAAGTGGATGAGCGGGTTCCTCGTGGCGCACACGATCCTGGTTTTTGCTGGACACACTGCGCTGAGCAACAACAGGACGGTAAATTAATACCTTTATTAAGTACCGAATTATCGTTATCATTTATTAATATTATTATCTTTGTTATTATTATTGTTGTTATTGCTGTACACAAGAATACAGTAAATCTAAATTAGATTTTGAAAAATTGTTTATTCAGATTATCTGTTCAACATCTTTTTCATAGGTGGATGCAGCTAAAGTCTGGATGTACGGGACGTTTATTCTGGCGTCGCTGACCAGTCTCGGCGGAGTCTGGGACCGCCGTTCGTGGTCGGAAGCGACCGAGCTGTTGCGCTGTTTCGTCATTGTCTGTTATATTGCCACCAAAGGATTGTTTCCGGCAGAGCATTTCAGTTTCCTCAATACGCTATTCATGGTGTTCTTCGTAGTGACGGCCTGCTTCTGGCTTTTCCGGATCTGTCGGGAGCAGAGACTTGTCCTGCGGGAAGTGACTCCAAAAACTAAGTTATATTAAAGGGGTTACAATGTTAACAAATCCACCACGTATGAAATACATTACTTAAACGAGGAAAAAATACATATTCTATGACATGCGGGAATATGCTCTTTGAACTGTTTTTTAATTATTTGAATTTCCCGCCTTTTTTTGTAAACGATTTCGTGTTAACCTATGTTAAATTAACACCTAGATTTACACCACAAACTAAATTATATTATTCGAATTTAGTGTGTAAATATTAGTGACGTAATTCATAATAATTTTCTCGATGTGTTTTTTCAAACAACTGTAAAATTTTAATAAGCAAAAGTTGTGTATTTGAAAATATGAAGTTTACAAATAAAACTTTTGTAACTGCGACTAATTAAATTAGTTTTAGGTTAGTTTACAGTTCGTTAGTAACGGTTTCCCACAGGAATATCCAACACTTATTAGTAATCGTTTCCCAAAAATAATAGTTGGATATATAAGTAATCAGTACGATCCGGTTACTCAAAACGCCGGCATTTCGCGTTCAACTTCAACACGTGGGTTTCCTGTTCTGCGCGGTTCTGCATCCTGACCCGTAATACGGACATTCTAACATTTTACTTGCTGAATTCTTACATCATCAAATAAAAACAGGTACTTTTCAAGAAAACCAAGCAGCTTCTAATAAACCATGGCAACAGAAACCCCTGAAGTCAAAACCGAGGAAGTGAAAACCGAAGCACCGACTGATGTTTCAAGCGAGAACGGCCATAACAATGTCGAGCAGAGGATAATTCGTCAGGTTGAGGTATTGTTCGCCAACGTGTATTCACTTCAACAATTCTTGCTATAATTAATACCCCATTGTTGACGCACAGTACTACTTTGGCGACTACAACTTGCTGCGGGACAAATTTCTGAAAGAACAGACGGCGGCCAATGACGGCTGGGTCCCCATGGAGACGATGGTCAAGTTCAAGCGTCTGGCCGAACTTTCAACTGACTTTGACCTGATTCTAGGAGCGCTCAAGAAATCCACATCGGGTCTGATGGAAATTGACGAGGAAAACAAAAAGATCAGGCGTACGCTGGAAAAGCCGCTGCCTGAGGATACCGAAGATTTTAAGCAGAAGCTGAAGGACCAGACGGTCTACTGCAAGGGTTTTCCGCGCGACAGCACCATTGATGACATTCTCGGTTTCTTCAATCAGTTCGAAGGCGTCGAGGACGTCAGGGTATGAATTATATGACGTACATCACAATGACAGTATAATAAACCTGTACAATTCGCAGCTACGCTACCTGAACATCAAGACCCAGAGCCGGACGAGTAGTTTCAAGGGATCGCTGACTGTGCTCTTCAAGTCAAAAGATCTCGCCGAGAAGTTCTTGAATTTGCCAGCCATCAAGTATGGCGAGAACGAGCTCCTGCGACAGTGGCTGTAAGTCGTATCTTTGCAAGTGATCTCTTATTGTCCTAAGTTTTAATTTGATAAACTTGCTTATTTCATTAGGACCGAGTGGGAGCAAGAGAAGAACGAACAGTTTGGAGCTCGCAACAAACGCAAGACTGAAGCCAAAGAATCCAAGGGAGGAGAAACGGGAGCTACGGAGGTTGAGCTGAAAAAGTTGCCCCGCGGCACGGTCGTCAAGATAACTGAACTACCTGAAGGCGCCAACCGCGATGCCGTCAAAGAAGCTTTCGGCCAGCTACCTGTCGAAGTCGCTTATGTGGAGCAGCGGAACGATGACAAGTGCTTTTACGTGCGTTTCAGGGGAGAAAATGACGCCAAGACGGTAAAACTACCAATCTTTTACTGTGAAAACGATTTTAATATCTGTTTTGCTTCCCTTTACAAGGTTCTCGAGAAACTGGGTGAATCGAAACTCAAGGTGAAAGATGCCGAGGTGAGCGTGGCGCTTGTCGAGGGCGATGACGAAGAGAAGTATCTGACCAAAGTTGAGGAAGACATCCAGAGTCGCGTCAAGCAGATCAAGGGAAGGAACAAGGGAGGAAGGGGACGAGGTCGGGGACGCGGGCGTGGGTTCGGACGCGGCTTCAAGCGATCCCGGTCTCCCGGAGGTGGACGAGCTGCCAAGAAATCGAGGGATGACTGAGCCTCCCCTTGAGCGCTTTCAACCGTTTCATGTTTTTTTCCTCTAAATTCCATTTTTCACAACTCTGGACAAGCAAGAAATAAACAATATCTTGATTTTGATGTTTGTATTTCCAATTTCTTTAACTCATCATACTTTCAAAAATAAACAGTATTGCCAAATGGCACTGGAAAAAATGTGTTTTGAACAGATAAGACATAGCCCTTCCCACAGTGATATAATAAGCCATGGTAGACAGTGAAAACCTTTAAATGTTTGAAAATGAACTTGGTTTTTTCTGTTCTGTTAGAAGATGGGGCGCATTTATCTTGGGCATTCAGACCGTTTTTCAGTGAAAACTACGGTGAAAAACGCCCCCCTTAGTGTTTCTACTGGCGGTAAATTTTATCCGTCCCATTGTTTACACAACGAATGGTAAATTCGGACAAAAAAGGACTGAGAGTTCAACATACGTTACAAAAGAAGTTTAAAACATTATAATAGTCAATACATCTGCAATTTAAACAAAAAACGCGGGTGAGTATGTGGAAACGCAGAGTTTGATGCGAATCTTTCACAATGTCATCTAGTTAGCGCGGAACGAGTCACAATAAAATGAATCTTTGGCGGTCTACGTTACGCGGAATAATCAAAAGGGGCCAATGCACCAGGCGATAGGCAATATCGGTTGGTGGCCGAAACCTTAGCTTGATGAGTGCCCTTCCGCGATTGGCTAGCGTAAACCGGTGCGTGCTGGGACCAGCCAATGGAGAGAGGCGTTACGAGGGTCGGTTGGCATACTGACAGGAAGCACAATTATTTTTCCTTAGTAATGGTTGCCGAAAAAGAAGTTGGCGAGTGTAACTGTTCCCTTCCGATGTAAATGAAGATCTGAGCTAGTTCTTGTATTAGGATTTAAAAATCGACATCTTCTTAAAAGAGGTGAGTTTCAGAAGGTGGTCCATCTTGGTTCATAATCGCCCATCTTTGTATACCCGGGTCCTGTTTTTTGATTAGAGTTTGCTGGCCACATTGAAAACTCCCTTAAGCGGAAGGTAAAAGAAAAAGCCGCGTGGCTTCACTAGCAGAGCTTTTAGCAAAAACCCTGATGGCCGCGGGTCAGGCCTCTCTCCATGATCTTGTGTAACTCTCAGTTGAACTCTGTGCTCGCCGTGTTACCTCTCCACTTTGGGGTATTTTTTTAAATTTGGAAAAGATCCCTGGTCTCTCAAAATTAGCATTATTTTTTCATGTGCCTGAGAGAAGAAAATGCAGATGGACTCCTGTCACAGTCTTTTGTTTTTGAGTCAAGGGGGTGGAGTTGCGAGGGAGAAGCCGTAGCCCTTGTGTTGCGTTCAAAGCCCGTCATAAGCGTATGGCTTTTCCCCTGCAAAGTCACCCATTAAATCAGCTCCTGTTTATAGTTTGTAACTTTAAATTAGCCAAGGATTCGTGCGGAAAATCTAATCACGGGTTTCTCTACTATCTTGTATTTCCAGCTTGAAAATTCTTGTGAAATAAGACAAACGGCACACATTACATGTACATACACCCGACTGAACAGTGTAAGTATCCTATGCCTTCCATATTTATCTGGAATCTGAGATTCTAAGTCTTGAATAATTGCAGGCTTGAACACATGATGTCCTTTTGAATGTCTGGAGCAGCGTGCCATGGAAGGCTATGATTTGTTCAGCGATGACCTGCCAACTTTGGGAAGTAGCATGCTGGACGGATTGGCAGATTTAGGTAGTTCAGCCAACGACCAGTACGTCGGTTCAACGCAGAGCAACATGAACGCGGGACAGAACACGCCGGGAGAGCAGCACGGCCCGACCTCCGTCTACAATCCCATGTATCCCAGCACGGGGGATGCACAGGTATGAAACGGGTGTAACCTCATGTAAGAGGCGACAGGCTTAACTAATTTTGTTATGTCCACAGGCCAACAGTCAGGTTAAAATGCCTTCGTATGGGAACTATGGAACTGCGGGGGGTTACGCGCAACAGCAGGTTCACTACAGTCAAGTTAACCAAGGCTCCGTCTCCTATGGCGGGACCGGTTATGCGCCGTATGGTCAGCAGTCGATGGCCCCGAGGCTACCCCCCGCCAACACTCAGTATGGTATGTACGGGGATTCCCGCATGTACGGCATGCAGCAGCACCCGGCCGAACAGTATCAGCAGCAGATGCATCAGACGTGGCCCGCTCAGATGGGGGCGCAGGCTTATCCTTCAACGATGGGGGCTTCAGCACAGTATTCGGCGGTCCCTCATCCAAGTTACCGACCTTTACACCCTCCTCAGCAGCCTCAGCAGCAGCAGCA
>JAIQCU010001913.1:0-15360 GCA_022114935.1 Leptestheria dahalacensis
ATGTATCTATGTATGTATCTATGTATCTAAGTATGTATGTATCTGTCAGTCTATCTATCTATCTCTCTGTCTATCTCTCTATCTCTATCTCGCTATCTATCTCTCTATCTATCTATCTATCTCTACCTATCTGTCTTTCTGTCTATCTTTATGGTCTTGTCGGTTCAGAGTGTTTCTCTTCTCTTTCCTAGTTAATGTTATGTACCGCAGTTTCGCTCGTGTAACAATTGTCAATAATTCGCCGTTAAAACAAGAAAGCTATGTTTTGTAATGGTCGCAGACCCTGGTGATGTGTTCCGAATGTCTTGAATTCCAAGGGGAATGAATCGAATGACTGTTTAGCACGAAGCGGAACCAATGCGGAGATGGTCGTCCTCATACAAATCATTCATCGTCGAACAAAACAAAGGAATCACGCTCTCCCAGTCCCAAAGGTTCTTTTCCCAGGATTCATCGATGAGTCACTTGTGAGTCTCATACGAATCACAGTCGATAAAGGAATCTATAGATCCTTGACGAAAGAGATCTTTAGGAATCTTAGAGATTCACTGCTAGATTCTGAGATTCTAGTTTGAAGAACCCTAAACTTTATTGAAATTCCGTGAGGAAGCCTCTTTTTATTTTCACACTCGAAATATAGGATTCTTCAAGATTCTTCACGTAGATTCTTTTAACACGACACCAGTCTTGTAGATTTTTGCAATATGTTGGAATCTTACTAGTTTTTCCAAGATTCCTTTACGATTCCTCTTTATAAGAATAGTTGGACGAGTTGCGAATCCCCAAAGTCCTTATTGTGCCATTTAACCTGCTGCCATTAAAGGTCAAGTCGAGGCGCGTGGGAAAACCTGTGTATCCCATTAGTTGGCTTTGTTATTAGAAACGCGACCACACAACTCTTTCTCGACGATTCTTAAACCCAACACCGACTCACGCACTCGCTTTTCCCTTATTTTTTAATTTTTTATAACGTGCAACCGACTAGACTTCCCTATAGATCACTCGTTCATCTTTATGTTATGTCTATCTGTGTATCTATCGATGAATCTATGTATCTGTCTTGTCTATCTATTTATCTATCTATCCATCCGTCTATCTATCTATCTGTCTGTCTGTCTATCTGTCTGCCTGTCTATCTGTCTGTCTGTCTTTCTATCTATCTANATTTTCTGAACTTTCATTTTTATAAAAGAATCTTTTATTAAAGTAATTCTTAATAAGAATGTTGGAATTCGTAGGAGGATGCGGCGATTTCATGTGCGAGGACGACTTGCTCTTCCCAATCCTGCAGACGGAGATGCCTGCCCACGAAGGAGTCGTCACGACATCGTACACCTTCTACGTCGTCGATCCTGGAGAGCAATTACGTTAGTTTATTTCCTTCAAATATATATTATAACGTTCATAATCATACTAAATGAACTTGATTAATTTTTAAGCTGAAGTTTAACGTAAGTTAATCGAGAATTCAAACTGTACATAAACCAGTTACATCCTGGTTCAACAACATCAAAGTTAACCTTTAATAGCATCGACATATACAAATATGTTAAAGTATTCACTGTGAATAGGCTGAATATCTGTTCATTTTCGTGTAGGTGTATCTACATTATACAAAAAAACACTCAAGTTTATAGTGTATTGAATTCAAGTTTAATGAGTTCATAGAATTTACAAAATAAGGTCATTTTTAGTAAATTCCTATAGGTTTCTATTCATTTTGCTCTTTGTCAATAGTTTATCAGATGAATATTCCATAGCCTCAAGGCAAAACTCAAGCTTTAAACCTTAGTTTGATCGTTTCATTTTACAAACGGAACTGAAATGATTGAAATTAAACAGTCGCTGTGAAGGATTGTCCAGGGACATCTCCATCTTGGCTGCTCTACTTGTGCATCACTCTGGGAATCCTCTTCGCCATCATGCTGGTCATCAACATCTTCCTTTGCTGCGCCATGAGTTGCACCTGCTCCCGTGCCGAAGTCATCGAGAAGGATCCCAGCGTCATTGAAGTCTATGATCCTTATCGATCCTGGCATGGATCACAAGACGAAACCAGGTATCATGAATCTCTTCGATCCCGGCAGGGATTATATCACAAAACCCTGTTGAAGTCACTGTGATTCTTATGTGGATCCTTATGGCGATGACTACGGTGCGTTATCGATATAATCGATAGTCGCGTGAACCCGGATTATGTTCTGTTGAGGATCGCAGACTGAATCCCGATGCATTAATTGCACGGTTAACATGGATTTGCTTATTCCATAGATATGCTCCCGGTGGGAAAGTAATCTACGGTTCTCCCGGTTCCACCGTCAATTCCAGGCGATCCTTATCAACCAATAACAGCGATCACTACGCCATAGTTCACTCCCGGCCGCAGAGTCGCCCGTGGCCAAACCGGCAGCGAACTCCGCGCGGCAACGGACATCGACGAGACTTTAAAGAGATCCATTTGTCAGACGGACGTCTCTCCGTGGCGGAATCGCACGATTCGGTGAAATGAAAACCGGGGTTTTGAGGTATACATTTGCATTTGTTTAAAATTAGGATTTCACCCATGAATACAACAGTCATTTTTATTCTTAATTAATTTTAAATCAGTTAACTTAAGAAATTGGTAAATTATTATGATATTGACATAATCAATTAATGGATAACTCAGGCATCCTCTTGTATTAGCTCATAATGATGTTATCATAATATTATAACATATAACGATACGAGGAGTAATTAACTTTAATAGCGTTAATAAGTATATTCGGTTATCTTTGGATCTGGTTTTATTGGACGACCGTGAGAATAAGCATGCAATCCGGACAACCAACAGAGGACGTTGAATTTGAAGCAAATGTACAGACTAATACTGCAAATTAAAGTTAATTAAATTAAAGTTAAAGAAGTAAATAAAGCTATTGAGAAGTCAGTTCGCCCATACGGAATCCGGAGAAGGTGGTGTAGGCGCGATCCTCGCTGGAGTTCTCGAAGATGTTACCTTCTTTGACGGCCAGGTAGACGACATCGCCTCTGTCCAGCGTCAGAATCACCGTGGCCGATGCGGAATTGTGACCGTTGCGGTCGCCCCAGATGGAAACCGCTTCTTTGCTGTTGTGCATTAAACTCACCCTAGACGATTAATTACAATAACTTATTAACTTAAATTGAATATCAAGATGGAATAATCGTTCAGGTTACGTTTCACTAAAAAGATACAATTCGGTAAAAAGTAATGTAACACTAAAATTGCAGGATTGTTTATCTGGAATAATGTTCGTTAATTCAATCACATTATAATTAATCGTAATTCAATTAACCGGTATATCAAAAGTCCATGAATGTAAATCTGAATGAGATATCCTTCCAGGTTTACTTTTCACTGAAAGTCAGTTCCAGTTCCAGGATGGTTATACCTGGAACAGTATTGATTTCAGTATGTCTATCACATTACATATATCATTGTAATTCATCTTAAATTAATTAATCAAGGATAGCACAAGTCCATGATGAAAATTCCTTTCAGGTTTACCTTTTAAAAAATCATAATTGGATAAAGTAATTGAATACAATTGATTCCAGGATGGTTTTCTGGAACAGTACGAATTCCAGTAAGGTTTGTATGTTTACCTAAACATGGAATTCGCCGGCGAGAGGGCGGTAAACGTAAACAGGTAGACCCCGGGGTGATAGCAGACGAACTGGCTCTTACTGAAACTATCCCATCCGTAGCCGATATCGGTGAGCATCGATTCGAACTGTATCTGCGAACCGGCTTTCCTGGTGGCATCCTTGGCCCGGACGGCGCTGAAGACGACCGGTTCGAAAGTAGGCGATCGCTGCGGAGTCGCTGGCTGCTGCTGGGCGAACGAGTGCTGCGTCATCTGCTGCTGAGGCATCTGCTGCGCGGGGTGCTGCTGCTGCTGCACTGCGGGGGATACGCGACTGGTAGCGAATCCCACCGCGTGTTGATTGTCGTACTTGAGACCGGCCAAGTGCTCGATGTACGGGTTCAGCGACGATACGGTCGATATGGCCGCTGCTAGCACGAGGATGACACTGCCACTCATTCTCTAACTTAAAAAGTTAGAATTAAAACACAATTTATGGATTAACATTAGTGATTATTATGTTATAGATTATATTTACTACGATATTTGGATTAGATTATGTTAGATTACTAATTTGTATTTAGGTTAGATCATATTAGTCTATAGTCAGATTATACTAGAACCACACCGTATATTGAACCGCCCAGGTTTCGGGCAGTTGACAGTATTAAACAGCGCGCATTAGTTGCACAATATTCTGGTACATTAAACATTTTCTTATTACCGAAGGATCAACATTGTAAACTAGTGCTACCTAGTATTTTAAGAAGTTCTTAAGAAGAACTCTTAAGTTAGTCAATAAACTAACCAATCACAAAATTCTTTATTAAATATACGTGTAATTCCAAATTAGTTTCCTACCTGTTTGTTTCGGCTGAGAGCGCTAGCTGTAGTACGTTTAGCTGTTTTGCCCAGATCTCACTGATAGACAACGGAGCGTGAAATCCTTTTATACTCATTCTCCCCAAAAGTGAATCAAAAGGTGACATGAAAACGTTAATATATGCACAGTTATAACGTGTCCATTGCACCCAGGAAGAGGCTATTAAGACATATTTCAACGACCTTTTATGACAGTTGTTTTAACATGTGTCACAAAAGCCATACAGAACCTGTTACGGAAAAGAGTGTCTGTTAATTGTTAACTTCTCCTAAATGAACCGGCCTTTAAAATCTTGATGATTTAATGAACCCAGCGCGTGGAATTTAAGCTGCTGCTATGTATTATTCGATTTTAAAAGGCAGTAGATTTCCAGTACATAAATCAGACTACCCATTACAGTTTACTGTTTAGTCACTAAAGAAAGGTAGATTGGGAAATAAAAGAGAAACAGAGGAAGGAAAAAAAGATTAAAGCTACAGCTGTTATTATTTCCGTATAGAAAAAAAAGGATAATTTTTTTCTGAAGAATCGGGTGTGACGTAATTTAGTATTCAGGGACACAAGCCATTGGTACTTCGACGGTTTCAACGGTGTGGATCTCTTTGTTGACCATCTCGTCCAGGGGTCGTCGAACCTGCTCTTTGTCCAGATGTTGAGCCAGTGCATTCTTCGCCACACAGTGGAATCCCAACTGGAACAATAAGGAATATTCAAATGGATGCAGAGATAGACGGACAGACTGATAGATAAATCGATTGATAGACTGACGGATGGATAGGTAGATAGTTATATAGATAGATAAATAGACGGACATATACATAGATAGATAGATAGATAGTTAGATAGATAGATAGATAGATAGACAGGTAGATATATAAATATATAGTTAGGCAGATAAATAGACAGATAGCTGGTTACGTAGAAAGATAGATGGGTAAGTAGACAGATAGTTAGAAAGACCGATCTAGATGGTTATTATAGAGTTTATATTAGTTGTTATAGAGTTAGATAGTTAAATAGACAGTTAGACCAATAGATAGATAGATAGAGATATGGTTAGAAAGATAGATAGATAAACAGATAGATAGATAGATAATAGATAATAGATAGATAGATAGATAGATAGACAGATACATTGATCGGTAGATAGATAGATAGATAGACAGATACATCGATCGATCGATAGATAGATAGATAGATAGATAGATAGATAGACTGATAGATACATAGATAAATAGTTAGGTAAAATTCTAATATTAAATGTGTCATACCGTTTTCTCCTGAACAGATACCGGTTTGCATCCCTGGACACACTTGGCTACCGTAGTGACCGAAAAGCACTGCGATCCAGCTCGGAGGATCTTCTTATTCCGGATTACTGTGCAGCCGCTGGAACTACCGACGGCCATTCGGTTCTTCCCGATATCCGAGGTGAAAGGATTTCCAAAACGTGACTTGTAACCGACGGGAGAACTGCGGAAAGCGCCTCCTTCGGCTGTCTTGCAGCTCTGCTGCACCTCACGAAGGTCCTCGACTTCTTTGTTCAACCTGGAGGAACTCTTGCATCCAGCAGGTCGATTCAGTTCATAGGCGACATCCATCAGATTGGCCGGAAGAGAACACTTACGAGGTCCGGTCAGATCATCAGTTTTGTCGCCGCTCTGAGTTCCGCACAAGCCGCACAGACGACCGCGGTGGACAGCCGATCCCATGACGGTGATGAACTTCGGACCCACGGTGACACGGATCCAGTGCGTCGGTGAGGCAACCTCGAGCAGGTTATCCTTGGTCTGACGAACAGTAGCAATAACTTGGTTCAAATCGTCGAGGACCTGATGGATTCCACCGACAGCGCCGCTGATGACTTTCTCGACTCCGTTGATCCTGACGCGACCCAGGGCGTGACTCAATTCAATCTTCTCCTTGTTGAGAAGGACGGTCACAATCCTGTCGTTTCCTTCTTCACGGGCGAGGACAGCCATCTTGTAGCGACCGGAACAATCCTTGGTGATGACGTGATCGCATCCGGACAGTTCAGCCTTGTACGTGACGCGATCGTAGGTAGTGACGGTGTCTTCGTCGATGACGCAGATTCCGGGGCCTCCGAAAGCAGCGCGGTAAGCTGTCGTAGCCGGATGGAAGGGGACAACAGCCTCGGCGATAGGGGTCACCTCGATGTTGTGGAAGAAGGTATTCGATTCAGGTTTGAATGTACGGATATCCATGGTTCCCATGACTGGATGGTAGACGGTTTCAATGCGGATCTGGTTGTTTTCGTTGCGGACTCCCACTTGGTTATCAGACAGATACGCGCCCATCCAGTGGCGGAGGACATTCTCGACCTTGTGGGTCGCATTGAGGAGAACTGCAGGCATCTAGGCGAACGTTAAGCCGAATTTCAATAAATAGTACACATAGAATACAATATGACATTTCAGTAGATTCGTTAAGGATTCTTAATTACATAATGGAATGAGTTAAATCCTCTATTCTTCTGAGTCATAACGAGAAATCAACCGGAAGAGATTATGACCTGGTCTAATTTTTAAATACCTGGTTATATTTGATGGTGATGATGCCCTTGTTGAGAACCGTTGCCAGTCGCTGAGTGTTGATACATTCTTCGCTCATGACGTGCCCTTTGAGTTCGTCAGCGATGCACTGCAGTTCGTTCAGTCTAGCTCCCTTGAATTTGGTGTACTGTTGCTCCTTCTCGTCAGAATACGTGAAATCCGCCTATCAAGTCAATCAACATTAACACGTTGGTAGTATTAATAAACTATAGTATATATTATCTGATCTAACTGAATCTATACCCCATTATAGATAAAAGGAGTTGAATTTATTACCTTGATGGAAATCTGGCGATCGTTGGTGCAGGATTTCCCGAAATTGATATTCAGCAAACCGAGTGTATTGATCTGGTCCTTGAGGAAGTTCTCCCGCTTGGCTGCAAACACTTTCGGCCAGTTGATGTTACCTTCGACGCAGAGCATGAAGTTAGCCTCGGGATCTTCTTCATGGAACTTCTCCACCATGAAATGAGTGCTGTGAATCTGTTCCAGGGGATCGAAACCGGCAGTCATGGAGGCTCCATAACGTCGTCCCTTGGTGGCACCGCTGGCCCATTCAGCTCCAACACCGGCACCGCCAGAAACGAATTCGACGGAGGAATCGACGCTGAAACCGTAGGCGCTCGTCAGTGATTTGAAGAGTTTACCAAACTTGTGCTGCTGCCATTCGTCTTCCAGTTCCTCTTGTTCCATGAACTTTCCAGCTTCGAGTTTCTTTCCGTAAGGACCAGCGAACATTCCTTCGCTCATAATATTGCGGCTCATCATGGATTTGGTCATCTGCTTCTGGTGTTTCGAGTCTGGATTTCAACAGGGAAAATCAAACGGTCATTTCAGGTAGAGATGCATTTCCACAGTAGAATTAGAGATTAAGTAGCAAGGGATCTGGAAATACCGATTGACAGTTGGAGTTTAATGGCCTTGGTTTCGGACTTGCTCACGTCGAGGAAGAGCGAGTGCTCGCAATATCTCAACGTTGCGGGGACAGGCAGGAAAGCGACGGTTCCCGCAGTGTCTTTGGTGAAAGACAGCGGACTGTTCAGGGCCTTGGCGTCGTGGCGTTCAACGTAGACCCAGTTGAGTCCGGTAGCGCGGACACCGTAAGTTGTGCTGGACTATAAATTAATCAGACATTAAATTATCAAATTAATTAATTGTTAAATTAGTGATAAACTTTAAACATAGGTTTTCACCCAGTTTTCATGACAATGTTCCTAATTGACCTAATTCTTTATTATGAAAACTATATGACGGTGTTACGATGATTGATAATACTTCGTAGCTAATTCGTTAGTAGATAAATTAAGTACAATTAAAAAATACGGTTCTAGATCAGGAAAGCTTAATGTTACCTCTTTAAGTTTATCCAGCAGAGCGATGGGTTTGGTTTCCTTCAGCAGGAGGAGCGGTGTGAAATCATCGATGTGGCGCACAGTGACATAAGGTATGACGTTATAGTGAGCCACGCGCACTTTATCGCCAAGGAACTTCCAGGTAGCCTCCAGTTTCCCGTTGACGTAGTCTCCACGGACGGCGAACTTTCCAGGGAGAACAGAGCGGACGACAATCTCCACTCCGCTGGCTGCAACAGCTCTAGCAAAGGGCAATTCAACGTTCATCTTCGAGTGGAACTTGAGAGCGAGTGCCGGCTGGAACACGCCTTCAGCGCTGGTAGTTCCACCGAGGTTCATTGATCCGTCCACGTTCGATCTGATGTTAGAGAAGCTCTTGTGGTGAGAGAGCAGTCCATAAGCCAGACCCATAGCCGACGGAATGCGGATCCTCTTGTTGAAGATGGGGTAGTATTTGTGGTAGTTGGCCGTTAATTTACCACCGGAACCACTTAGAGCTTGATGGCGTACAACGTTGGTGATCAGGTCCTCGAAACTCGACTCGTCGATGTGGTAGAATCGCTGGTAATTATCCACGAAGTTGAGGAAGATGAACAGTTCCGGTTTCCCTTGGGCGCGAGCTTCAATCTTCAGCTCCTGGTGGATGGCCGACAGTTCGGGGCTGGCAGCGCTTTGTCCCTTAACTCCACCGTAGACGCCGCTGGATTGCCAGCGACGGGTCGGCTGTCCAATCCACTGGTCGACGAACTTCTCTAGCTGTTTTCCCGTAACGGAAAGTTCCAGGATCTTTGTGGTCCACGGGCCCATCCGGACAAAGATACTGTGGTACAGATTGGCCGGCATGAAGGATTCCAGACCTCCGAAACTGAAGGTGTTGGCCAGGTAACCCAGGCGAGTGCGCTCCTGGAACTGTCCGTTAATGGAACCGGTCGAAATGTGAGGAGCCCAGCGGATGGGTTTCACCAGCGGGATAACGGCTTCGGCTTTGGTAGCTAGATCTCGCTTCTTGGGATCCTTATTCTGGGCCAGACTAGCTAGAGTTGTATAGATAAAGGTAGAGACGTGATCGTTGGGCTCGAACCAGGTGCTCATGGCAACGCGGGTCCAGAATCCGGCGGGTAGGTTATGCACGAAGAGGAGAGAGAGTGCAGCTAAACGGACTTCGGTTTCCTCCTCCTTGTTGAAGGTGATGGGCAGCAGGACTGGTAGGACTGCTTCGTTCTTCTCGGTTGCTAGTTTGCTGAGCGCGTAAACAGCCTTCATGCGGACGATATTGCAGAGTGCTTCGTCCTGGACACCTTCTTCTTCTTCCTCTTCCTCCTCCTCCTCTTCACCGATGTTGAACTTGTTGAACGAAGAGGTCCACGGCTGGTCACCGAGGAATCCCGAAAGCTCATCCTCCTCTTCTTCCTCTTCTTCTTCGCCCCACATGCTTGTCTTGCCCTTCTTTCCCTGGTAATCGCAAAGGTCGTTTTAAATTTCATCATGTTAAACCAGTATTATCGTTTATTATATTGTGCGATAGTTAAATGTAGATTATAGTGCAGGGAAGTGAATTTATATTTAAGTAACTTTAACTGCTAAATATAGCTTGTTAATCAATTATTCTATAACTATCTTAATTTAATATTAAGTAGTCTGAATATATATGCTGGGAGACTACCTTCTTTCCTAGTTTAGCTCGTTTTTTGAGACTCTTCTCCTGCATCTTCTCCAAGTCTTGCTTGCGCTTCTCCTGCAGTTCCCAGGCTCTGATTTGCTTGTCCTGTTCTCGTTCCTCGGCTTCAATCTTGTGTCTCTGCTTCAGTTCCTTGACCAGCTGCTTCCTTTCCTTGGGCGATTTGACTCCAAACTCTTCTTCTTCACTTTCCTTGTCCAGCATCTTCTCCAGTTCTTTCTCGTGCTTGCTTTTACCGCGTTTAGCGAGCAGCCACTTTTTACGCAGGGTCTTCTTATCCATCTTGGATCCCTCCTTGGCAGACCGGCGCTGGCGTTCGGTCCATTTGAACTCCTCCTCGGTGCTGGGATCGCAGCTGCTGATGTAGGGGAAGACCGCTGGAATGATAGCCTCGTGTCCGATGTTGCCCAGCGCCGCTAGAAGAGCAATCTTCTCGGCTTCGTCATCGGCATTGTTGAGTTCTTCGGTCAGGAGAGGGATGACTTCGTTGACGACGACGTTGCTGTCGGGGGTGCAGAATTGCCCCATGACCATCTCGGGGAATAGTTTGAAACCGTCGGTTGTATTGACGCATGCCTTGTCGACGAGCAGTGACAGCGATAGAGCGGTTGTGATTTTCAAGCGACGGTGTGAAGAGACGACATCCGAACGGAAGAATTGCTAATTTTGCAACGAGAAATTGAACATTAAGGACATTTATAACTAATAATAAAAATTAAATCATTTAGGATTAATTATTCAACTTAATTATTATATAATTAGATGGTTAATAATTAACAAAATCATAAGAATCAATAACAGAAAAGAAGAACATTTCAACAACATCAGTTTAACTATATTAAGCAATTCCGTTGCATAAATTTACTGAATCTAAGAAAAAGAAAGTGGAATTACAATAATACTACAATTTATTACATATAATTCATTAAGTAATAAAATACTTTTAATATCTACATTTAATCGATTACGGGGTGTTTACGGTTAAATCTCGAGGTTTAGCTTTAAATTTAAAAATGATAATTAAAAAAACGATTGATAGTAAGTTGAATTGGAAGCGACTTTGTGGGTTGATGCATACCACGAGAGAGGTTAAGAGTTCCTTGGTCGGTGTTTTAACAACAGCGGGAAGAGTAGCGATAGCCTGGATTGACTGCTGGTTGGTCAGCTGCCCCTGCGTGATGAGGTCCTTCAATAGCACAACGGCAGGATTGGTGCCGCATGCGACCAGGGCGTCCACAAAGACTTGGCTACGAGATAGTTTAGGAACAATGAATCAGATTTAGATTTCGTAGATATCTATGTATATATATACGTGTAAAGTAGATGAATAATTAGAATGGTAGATAGATAGATAGACAGATAGATAGTTATCATAATATCGGACGGATTATGGTAGCCGATATAGATATAGATATAGATAGATAGATATAGATAGATAGATAGATAGATAGATAGATAGATAGATAGATAGATAGATAGATAGATAGATAGATAGATAGATAGATAGATAGATAGAGAGAGAGCTAGATAGAGGGATAGCGGATATTAGCCGTAAAGCTGTTTGTCCACAGCTGCTTAACAGCTACTATACACAATTCCATAAGCACAGATATCTATCTGTTGACATATAAACACTAACATCTGCTTCAGTAACAATACTTACACTCGACCTTTCAAAACGATCCACATTCCAGACTTTTCATCTAAGAGAGGTTCAATACTCGAAACAAATTCAATCAACTTAACTTGATTCTCTAAGACTGTACGGGAACACGTAAGTCACCTAGCTATAAAACCGAACTATTCACAGTCTATGAAGTTGAATGTCACTTTATGTACAACAAATTTATGATAGTAATAATACTTTGCAGTGCTGGATTTCGGTCCCATAAGCTTGGAAGCAAAAGCCGCCAGTTCTTGATAGTCCAAATACATCATAGCCGTCTTAATCATATGGATTTTAGCTGGAACGTATGTGCCGACCGGATCTGCGTAGTACTGGTCCGACTCCAGGGTCTGGACGACTTCGGAGAAGAGTCGAACCAGTTCGCTCTTGACTGCGTCTTTGCTGGGTTCCTGGACGGTGGGTAGTTCGTGTTTGTGAAGACTCGGTTTCTGCAGGTAAGGTCCGTGGACGCTCAGTTCCTCATCGTAGGCGTAAACGAGGGTCTTGTGCACTTGAAGGTTGGACTGCAGCTTGCCGGCCAAGACGCTAGCGCCGCCAGCAGCAGAGCGAACGTTACGCAATCTCCACTGCTGAATGGAACTTCCCTCCAGGGGTTCAGTCTCGTAACCGAAGGGCTTCTCGATGACTTTGTCCGTGTCTTTGATGTTCTGGACAACGAAGCTGCCGTCTTTGGAAACGCAACCGATGACGCGGATGATATCGACTCTCTTTATAGATTTAAATTTAATGAAATTAATATAAAACAGGATAGAATATGAAAATTCAATCTTCAAAAAGTAAAGTCAGATAATTCAACAGATCAGGAGTTGAAGACGTCATCTACTGGCTTGAGTGCGGTTACTATAGTAACGACAGCTATGGATTTAAGGGAAATTAAGGTAATTAGTTAAGTTAATTAGTAGTAGTATTAGTTAATTTGTAACTTTTATGGGGTCTTACGCTAAGCATGTTCTTGCAGGATCCAAACTCAGCCAAGTTGCAGTCGAGACCGCGTGTGTTGAAGTAGTTGAAGACGGGCAGAACTTTACACTTGTCGAAATCGCGGTTTTTTACGATCTCGTACACTCCTTCACCGCTGCAGATTTCGGGCAGTGGCAGAATATCGCGGTTGGTTTCCACTTCCTCCTCGGGGACCCGGCTCAGGTGGTAGTACGTCTGACACTCTCCCGTAAGACAATCCTATTTTTTTAAAATAATTTTATAAATAATTAGACAGATAGACGGATAAGTAAATAATTAAGAAGACAATTGAATCATTAACCAAACTGAAGGTTTAATTTTTAAAAATGTGATGAACTATTCAACCGATCAATAATTAAACTCATTTACTGAATCAAGGTTAACGGTACTAAAGAAATTCAGTCGATGTAAAGTGGTTAAAACAATCATAAGAATATAATACATTATTGAACCGGTAATTGATGACGGACAGAAGTATACCGATGAGTAATTAGCGTTATTAAAGTTAATTAAGGTTTCAATGAATAGAATTAGTAATACCATTAAACCATTCTTATACCTCCATGATACTGTAGACAGCGTTGGTGTTGTAGAATTCCTTCGACTCGACATCGCTGAAGATGGCTGAACTTTCGTCTAGTTGAAGTGTGAGCTGTGAAGCTATGGCCTTCTTGAGGTTCACCACCCACAAGGGATCGTCGCTGCTGATTCCCACCGATTCGACCTGTTCATTCACATAGCGCAAGTCAATTAAGATCCCAACTGAAGTTAACTTTAATATTATGGAATCCATGTTTAACTCGAGTTGACTATAAGTTTGAGTTGCTTACCTTTCCATTGATGATCTTAACAACGATGGGTTTCTCAACATGCTCCTTGTCGATGAGGGGAACCTCTTGACCAGGGTCGGCTTGATCCCATCTTTCCATGACGTCTTCGTTGAACATTTTGCTCCTGGTGTTGGTTAACTAGAACCAAATATAAAAGGCTAGAAGGTTAAGAATGTAAATGCATTAGTCCACATAGTAGACACATGCTGAAATTTAAGTCGATATTTAAGTTATCAGAAGTTTCAATTGCCACGATGCAATCTACTTACAGCAACTACAACAGTCGACTCGTCTTTAGGCTCCACAACAATCCGTCCCTTGATGGATCCTCCGCTCAGCTGAGGACTGATGGAAGGCATTCCGGTAGCAATCCAGCCCATGTAGTCGTATTCATAAACATTCCCGACTTTCCAGACCCTCGTCGTCGACATTGGAGTCGTTTTGATGGGAAAGACATGCTCAGTAAAGTCGGGTTGTTCGATTCCTTCAATATCCAGGTTGGATGCGATTTTCCCGCCGACTTCCATTCCTTTCCTTGATGGAAGACGTTCCTTGCTCATGAGACGGGTTCTATCCTCCGCATTGATCATCCAATCGGATTCCAGATCCAGGGTCGACCGTCTGGGATTCTGGTAAGGGTATTCGTGGGAACCAATGGGATTGGCCGATGACCAGGCGGAAACTCCGCCCCTACCCTGCCCGCTTTTCGACGGAGCGATCAATCCGCACGCCAGGTGACCTCCAGCGTTGCCGGTGATGAGACTCTCGCGGTTGGCTCCGCGTCCCAAATCGTCCGGCTGGGAGTGAATGATGATGACGCGGTTGGCGACGCTCACCTGACTGTCTTCGAACAGTGAGATGCCATCGTTGACGAGGTTGAATGAAGCCCGGTTTGGATTGGCTGGCATGGACTGTTATATTTTGTTGAAAAATTCAGTTAGGAAGCATTCTGATTATGTTGAATTATAGTCTGTTAAGTGGATATTAAGTAGCTTCGTTCAGTTGCAATTTAAGAATGTAGCTAAAAAAGAACAATTGACTTAAAGTTGCTGTGGTAATTACTGCTGGTTTTCATTCGTTATAATTAACTGTGAATAGATTTTAAAAAAATACTGATAATTAAGTTTTTTACTTCAGTTAAAATATTAAGTGCTAAAACTACCAAGTCATAAAACTTATGAAAGCATTGCATTTAATTTTCGATGTAAATACCCGAGTTTTACTCTTAATTTTATAAACTAGTTTCAGTTCATTATAATTAGTTTTAGTTTACTTAATAATATAATTAACTGTAATAAAGATAGATAGTTAAGGTTATAGTTAATCTGCAACTTACTCTGATGTTCCCCAAGTCTCCAGCGTGTCTCTCAGGATCATTGGGGCCTCCATGACGTTTGTTTAGAGGATTGAAATGCTGACCGGGATTCTGGCAATCTCCGGTTTCGTGTACGTGGATGCCGTGCGGTCCGGAAGGCAAACCGTGAACCACGCCGCGAATCTTGACGGGGCTGTTACGACTGACTTGTTCAAGCTGCAACTGACCGCTGATCTGAGCGCCACTTGGTCCCAGTCCGTGGAAGTCGACTGCGGCGCTGCGAGCATCCTGCGGTGTCCCTTGGCTTGTGCAGTAGCTCACCGCGCATACTATCTCGAACGAGGATAAATAAGTAAAGTAATAAAATGAAGACTTTTAAATGCGAACCAATAATAATTGGTTAAGTAATGGGACGCTTTGTTAGTAAGCAGTTCTGATGCCGATAGATAGATAGATAGATAGATAGATAGATAG